>VSMD01096430.1:0-21980 GCA_008750895.1 Mirza zaza
CCCTACAAGACGGTGTACAGTTATAGAGTATGTCTATTCCTGACCCAGCTTATTTCCAGTGCCATTCACCCTGACACCAAAGGATGCCAGGGACCCCACTCCCTAAGTGAGAAGCAGGATCATCTTTGGTGATTTCTGCTTCTCCCCTCCCCCTCTGCATTACAGGTGCACTTACGGAAATACTTGAAAATGTTCCCCACTCATAGAACACCCCTCAGTCAGCTACTTGTACCCCAAAGTTTAGGTCTAGGATATCAAAGCTCAATTTAATTTGGAGCTGGTTTAGCAGATTATGACATAATAAACTTTACTTACTGCAAACATTTTTTCTGTGATCAATTCATGGTCACGGAGATGCTCAAGGAATGGAAATGTCTTTCTTATTGCACATGAAATCTCCACCTTATGTTTTTTGAAGTGAGTGAATATACGGTCATAAATAAGCCTGTCCTCTATGTTTTGCTCTTCTGTGGCCATCCTAGGGAAAAAAAAGATACCACATAGAAACAGTCATCAAGATTCTGACATGTTTATGGAGGATGTAAGATTTTATGTGTTAAGGGTAGGCTTTGAAGAATCAACATATATAAAATAGGTGGTCCTGGGTAGAGGCCAGGGTAAATAGAATTGAAGCAACAAACAAATATGTAATAGAAGAAAGCATGGAGGTTAAGAATGACTAATATATAGGACTAAAAAATTCCTGTCCATCCTGATCAAAGCCATTGTAAAGATATCTTCACCTAAACATAACTGGAACATTTTTGAATTAAAAAAAAATCTAATTCCTATAAAATTAAGATGGAGTAACCAGGTCATCCAAAGAAAAATGAAAAACAATGGTATAAATATAAAATTCAATCTTAAAAATGCATCTTAATTAACAATCAAGAGAAAATAAATGTCTGAAAGATAAAAACAATGTCAGAAAGATAAAAACAAGCTGTTAAGGGAGAAATACCATCCTACATCATAAACTTAATTGATAAATATTATGTTTTTTAATAATGATAATGATATGATAAGGCATAAATTGAGAATTTCACAAATATATCAATGATATCTCCTGGGACAGGTGTTTCTGCTTCATGTTAATATAAATTTGTTTGTGCTAGTGTTATACATAGTGAATTTTTTTAGGCATCTGAATTTCAGAAATTGCTGCTGTTTCCTGTGAAATTAATGTTACACCTTAGTCTGTAATTCTGGCTCTAGTTGATCACTTTGTTGCTATGGTAATATTTTAATCAACATCTCTATATTCTAAATGCTATGAAAACTCATCAGCTTCCTTCGTCAAAGCAGAAGGAAATTATCAGCACTTCCCAGTACCCAAAATACAGCAGAGAATAATAATGCCACATCATTGTTTTTTTAATTCCTATATAAAAAAAAAAGTTTCTGCTTAAAGAAAGTAGTGTAAGGGCTGGGCGTGGTGGCTCATGCCTGTAATCCTAGCACTCTGGGAGGCCGAGGCGGGCAGCTTGCTTGAGGTCAGGAGTTTGAAACCAGCCTGAGCAAGAGCGAGACCCCGTCTCTACTATAAATAGAAACAAATTAATTGGCCAACTAATATATAGAGAAAATATTAGCCGAGCATGGTGGCGCATGCCTGTAGTCCCAGCTATTCGGGAGGCTGAGGCAGCAGCATTGCTTGAGTCCAGGAGTTTGAGGTTGCTGTGAGCTAGGCTGATGGCACGGAACTCAACAAAGCGAGACTCTGTCTAAAAAAAAAAAAAAAAAGAATGTAGTGTAGGGAGAAGCATATCTTCTCTTTTATTGAAGACCCCAATAAAGTGCTAAAAGAGGAATTAGATTCACAATGACAAAGAGAATGGTAGGGAACAATGAGTAGATGAAAAATTTCATCCAGAGGAGAGACTTGCTATTGTAGGTGGAGGATGCTCCCAGAGATTAGAAAGCAATTAGTGTGCCCTGCAGAACTCTGAAGAGGCAGTGGAGATTGAGAGGAAGACT
The DNA here is from genome assembly GCA_008750895.1 of Mirza zaza. Taxonomy (NCBI): domain Eukaryota; kingdom Metazoa; phylum Chordata; class Mammalia; order Primates; family Cheirogaleidae; genus Mirza; species Mirza zaza. Next base: position 1,978 of record VSMD01096430.1, read on the forward strand.
TAGGGCTAAAACTTGATGTGTTATTTGAAAAATGAAGCACAGAACAGTGCATCCCTTGCCTGTCAACCCCCATGCAGACTACCTACAGCCAGGCAGCCTCTCAGGGGCAAACATTGCTGGCATCTCTTTCACCATATGTTAATACTACCTGTTATTCAATTTTGCATCAAGGGATAACACATAAGATATACTGTTGTGCCTGCCACCTTCTGCTCAGCAACCATGTTGTTGCATTGAACAGCAGTTTACTATTTTTTTATAATTTTTGAGCTGTATTCCATGTTGTGAATCTACCACAATTTGTTTATTCATTTTCTTGTTGATGGACATTTAGGTCAATTCCAATTTGGGACTAGTGTGAATAAAACTGTATAAGTTTTTTTGTGGCAAGATGTTTTCATTTTTCTTGGGTAAATACCTAGGAGCAGAATTGCTGGGTCCTTGTGTAGCTGTATGTGTACCTATTGTAGAACCTACCAAACTGTTTTGCACACACCAGTAGAGATGGTCTTTCTAATTTCAGCTATTGTAGAGTGTATGATATGATATTGTATTTTAGTTTTAATTTGTATTTATTTAATGACTAATGATGTCAAACATATTTTCATGTGCTTACTGGATATATACATGTATATGTTTGTGTATGCATGTCTGTTTAAGTCTGTGGCCCATTTATATTATTAAGTTTTCTTTTCCTTATTGATGGGTAGAAGCTTTTTGTGTAATATACATGGGAGTGTTTTGTTTGGCTTATGTATTGTAAATATGTTCTACAGGTCTATGGCTTGCCTCTCATTTTCTTAAGCATGTTTTTTAACGGGGAGACATTTTTAATTTTGAAAAATTCTAGTCTATCATTTTTTTTCTTTTATGGTTAATTACTTTAGTTACTTACATAGTACACTAATAACTTTAGTGTACTATGTAAGAAATGTTTGCCTACCCCAGGTCATGAAACTATTCCAAAAGCAATTATGAATATAAACATGAGTCTTTTTCTGGGTTTTCCATGCTGTATCATTGACCTGTTTGTCTACCCTAATGGCAACATCATTTTGGCTTGAAAACTAGAGCTTAAAGAAAACCTTGAAGTCAATAGGAAAATTGTCTTGGTTTTTCTAGGTTCTTTGGTTTTCCATATATGTTTTCAAATCAATTTGCCAATGTCTACAAGAAAAGCCTTTTGGATTTTGATAGGGTTTGAACTGAACTTGTGGGGACTTAGCTATTCTCCCAGCAAAAAATTGGGTCCCTTAGGCTGGGGTCATTGCAAAGGATAAGGAAATAATAGAAAATAATAGAATAGAGAAATAGAAGAATACACAGAGACAAAAGTACAGTATTATAAAGCACAGATTTTATAGGTGAAGGCTCCAGAAATCCCACAGCATTCCCATGAGCTGTGAAGCCCAGAGTAAAGTTTCACATGGGTATTTATTGGTACAGTGATTGGTTGCCAGGGGTAACAGATTTACATAATAACAAGTAATTTGTTTTAGGTTAAAAGTCTCCTAAAAGGCTTCTAGAAATCCCTTAATTAACTCTATCTATATGAGCAAACGGTTACAAAATCTTTCTAAGACAAACTTTTAAGTTCTAAGATAAAGCTATTACTTAGCAGAAAGGCTAAACAGATATAGTGGCTCTATATGTCTTTATCTAAATATTGTGGATTGAGACAGGTAGTTAGGAGTGAAGCAGGAAGTGTCCCTTAGGCTAATTGCTTTTAGCTGCAGGTGTCTGTCTGTGGGGCAGGCACTCTTTGATCAGCTCTCATCTCATGGCTCCATGCCAACCTGCTTTGTCATACAAAACAGGTGAAAGCCACAAGTTTGAGACTGCAGCCTCACCTTGGAAAGCAGCTATCACTGACCTGTGAGATGCCCTCTTGAGGCAAGGCAGCTTTTGATATGCAAACTAACATATTCACATATTCCTTCAGGGCAAAGCCCTGCAAAACTCTTGAAATCATTTCTGTCTCTATATAGCAATATTAATCTATGGAGCAACATCTTCATGGGGCAACATCTCTATGGGGCAACAGATAAATTTGGAAGAATTGACATCTTAAGAATATTGAGCTTCCAACCTGTTAACATTGTATATATCTTCATTTATTTAGCTTTATTTAATTTTGCCTAGCACTGTTTATAGTTTTCAGTATGTAAGTCATGCATACTATTCATCAAATGTATACCTAGTTATTTTATTCTTTTGAACTCCTGACCTTGAGCAATCCACCCACCTCGGCCTCCCAGAGTGCTAGGATTACAGGTATGAGCCACCATTCCTGGCCTTATTTTATTCTTTTTTGATGCTACTTTAAATAGTATTGCTTTTTAAATTGCTTGTTAGTGTTATATAGAAATAGAATTGTTTGAAAAATATTAACCAAATATTTGTGATATTGCTAAATTTGTGTATCAGTTCTAGTAAAGCATTTCTAGATTTTCTTGGGATTTTACAGAAAATAATCATGTCATCAGCAAATAAGAACATTTTAGTGATTATTTTCTGACAATTATTTCTTTTTTCTTGTCTTATTGCACTGGTTAAGAGTTTAAATACAATGCTGAAGTGATGAGATGGGATTTCCTTGCCTTATTTCCAATTTTAGAGAGCAAGCATTGAGTATCACCATTAAGTACAATGTTTTATGTACCTGTATACATACACACATATATTATATATACATAAATATACATTTTGAAACAGACTAAGGTAGTAAATACTATTCTTAATTTGCTTAGAATTTTATCATGAATAGATGTGGAAGTTTATCAAGTGTATCTACAGAGATATTCATATAAGTTTTCATTTTTATTCTTTAATTTGGTAAATTACATTGGTTGATTTCCAGAGTCTCCTCTTAAGTTGGAGTAGATACACAAATCAACATACATTTGAGGAAATACTCCAATATTAGAAAGAATAATGTTTAAAAATGGAAAAAAAAATTTACTATGGGAGAAACAGAGATATGGTAGGAATGGGAGAAAAATTCCAAATAGTAACTATTTGAATGTAAAGCTTCAAATTATATGAACAACTTCACAACACTGAATTAACTGGGAAAGGGAAACGTGAGTTAAATGATTTATTTAATGCATCAAACAATATAGGTGAATTATATGGTTTCAAATTCAACTATGATGATTACAGAAATATAGATTAAAGAATGAATTTGAAAAGTTGAAAGCAACAACTAATTGAGTAAAATTAGACCCTATAAAGACTTATGAAAGACTGCAAATAAAATTAAAAAGTACATAATACAGTTTGCATTTTTAGACACAAAAAGAAAAAAAACCAATGAGTTATAAAACATAGTTTTTCAAAGGTATGAAAAATTATTTATAACACTAAATGTAAATGAAAAAATGATAATATTGAAAGGCATAGAATCCAACTGAAAGCACAACTAAGACAAAATGACCCAAAATTTGTCAAAATCAAAGATAAGCATGTTATGGGATGCAACTGCAAACAATACACAAAGCAAGAGTGTTCCCATCAATGTTAAGTCAAAAGTCAAGAAAAAAAATAACAGGACATATGTTTTATTGGCATTAGAAAACAATTCACCTCTAATTTTGGACTCTTTACATAGGCAAAATATATAGGCTCTGGATAAATTTAAATGATTTATTACTTAATCTTGTGGCTTAAACACAGAGAACATGCTTTCTCAATATCTTTGAAATATATGTCAATATTGAGCACAATCTTGGCCACAAAAGAAGTCTCAATAAGTAATAAGTACAGTCAGTAGAAGCTAAACACACTATATCTTAAAGAAAATTAGTTACTTAGAGATTTTAGAAAACAAAACAGAGCACATTCTGTCTTGTCAAAGATGATATAAAACTTGTAGCTAGAGATTATTTAAAAACATAAGAAAAAAGAGAAAAGTAATGAGAATGAGTAAAACAAAGATGGTTCAACATTAAGAAATCTCTCTATAATTTTACATCAATAAATAAAAGGAGAAAAAGTAAATGTATCCACAAATTATTTTAAAAGGGAAGTTGATAAGTCTTAGGAGCTATTTTTATAAAAACTCTATATGAAATAAAAACTAACACAATATAAAGTCTCTAAAACCAGGAAATGCTACAATAAACATGAAACATTAGCTAATGCAATGGAATCTAAAAATGAAATAATTGTTATAAATATTAAAATAGTATATATTATAGGTTCTATGATTATATACACAGAAACACTAGAGAACTAATAAAATTCATAAGAACTAGAAAAATAAGTTGCCAAGAAATATTAATAAAAATGGATATGTAAAATGTAGAGATTTCATTTGATAAAACATAAATTGAAAAAATAAAATCTCAGGCACAAAAGCAAATAAATATGCATATATTTATAAATTTTGAAAGGTATGAGATCCATAGAAAACTATAAAATCTTATTGAAGGAAATTAAATAAAATATAAATAAATGAAAATATTCATTGAATATTTTCATTGAATTTGAAAAAAATAGTAATTAAATCAATTCTTCTGAAATTGTTATGTAACTATGGTGCACTTGGAACCTGAAACTTCATTAAAAGTGGACAAATGGGAATCCTTACCATGCTCATGGATTGGTAGAATCAATATTGTTAAAATGTCCATTCTGCATAAAGTGATCTACAGAATTAATGCAATCCCTATCAAAATTCCACCATCATTCTTTACAGATTTAGCAAAAATAATTCTATGCTTCATCTGGAACCAGAGAAGATCTCTTATAGCCAAAGCAATCTTAAGCAAAAAGAACAAATTGAGAGGCATCAGTCTGCCAGACTTCAAGCTTTACGACAAGGCTATAGTAACCAACACAGCATGGTATTAGCACAAAAACAGAGATATAGACCTTTAGAATAGAATGGAGATCCCATATATAAAACCACCCTCATATTGTCATCTAATCTTGGACAAAGCAGACAAAAGTATACATTGGGGGAAAGAATATTCGATAAGTGGTGCTGGTAAAACTGGATATCCATATGCAGAAGATTGCAATTGGATCCCTACCTCTCACCTCTCCCAAAAATCAACTCACTTTGGATAACATTTAAACCTAAGGTGTAAAACTTTAAGAATTGTGGAGGAAAATATTGGGAAGAATCTTTTAGACATCGTCTAGGCAAAGAATTTATGGGCTGGGCATGGTGGCTCGTACCTGTACTCCTAGCACTCTGGGAAGCCAAGGTGGGAGTATCGTTTGAGCTCAGGAGTTTAAGACCAGCCTGAGCAAGAGTGAGACCCTGTCTACTAAAAAAAATAGAAAGAAATTAGCTGCACAACTAAAAATATATATAGAAAATATTATCCGGTCATGATGGTGCATGCCTGTAGTCCCAGCTACTTGGGAGGCTGGGGCAAGAGGATCGCTTGACCCCAGGAGTTTGAGGTTACTGTGAGCTAGGCTGATGCCACGGCACTCTAGCCTGGGCAACACAGTGAGACTCTGCCTCAAAAAAAAAAAAAAGAATTTATGAAGAAGACCCCCCCAAAAGCAATCACAGCAGCAACAACAATAAACAAATGGGACCTTATCAAATTAAAAACCTGCTGCACAGCCAAGGAAACTATCATTAGAGCAAACAGACAACCTACAGAATGGGAGAAAATATTTGCTTTCTGTACATTGGTAAAGGGCTGATAACAAGAATCTATGTAGAACTTAAAAAAATCAACAAGAAAAAAAAATCAAGCAATCCCATCAATAAATGGGCAAAGGACATGAACAGAAACTTTTCAAAAGAGATAGACTAATGGCCAGCATACACATAAAAAGTGCTCAACATCTCATCATTAGGGAAATGCAAATCAAAACTATAGTGAGGTATCACCTAAGTCCAGTGAGAATGTCCTCTATCAAAAAGTCCCAAAAATAACAAATGCTGGCATGGATGTGGAGAGATTGGAACTCTCTTACACTGCTGGTGGGACTGCAAATTAGTAAACCCCTGTGGAAAGTAATTTGGAGATACCTGAAAGAGCTAAATATAGAACTACCATTTGATCCAGCAATCACACGACTAGGCATCTATCCAAAGGAAAAAAATACATTCTATAATAAAGACATCTGCACTTGAATGTTTATAGCAGCACAATTCACAATTGCAAAGATGTGGAAACAACCCAAGTGTCCATCAATACATGAATAGATTAATAAAACGTGGTATATGTATACCATAAAGTTCTACTCAGCCACAAAAACAATGGTGATATAGCACCTCTTGCATTTCCCTGGATAGAGCTGGAACCCATTCTACTAAGTGAAGTATACCAAGAATGGAAAAATAAGCACCACATGTACTCACCAGCAAATTGGTTATAACTGATCAACACGAAAGTGCACATATAGGAATAACATTTCATCAGCTGTCGGGCAGATGGGAGTGGTGAGGAGGGGTTGGGTATATACACACATAATGAGTGCAATGCACACTGTCTGGGGGATGGACACACTTGAAGCTCTGACTTGGTGGGGCAAGGGCAATATACATAACCTAAACATTTGTACCGCATAATATGCTGAAATTAAAACAAAAAAAAATAATGTTTGTGTTCTTTGTGTTCACATTTTTTTCTTTTGAAAAACTCCAAAGTCTTTTCTGTTAATGCAGAGTGCTTGGTCTTCATGTGGTGAAGCAGTTTTGAAGGTTTCATGACTTCTTGGATAGTCAGTCACCACATATACAATGCGGACTTGGAGCATGTGAATCATCTGTTGCAATGAGCCTGTAATTTAAGTAGGACCCTTGATATTTTCTTTTAAAGGCAGCTTTTTTTTGGTAGGTAGTCCTTCCTTATCTTCTGTCTCATCATTGGGTCGTTCCCCCCTTTCAAAGAAGCTCTCCAGCAACATTTGTTTTTTACTTATTTTTGCTAGCGCTACCTAGTGGGCTTACCAAAACTGTGACTGAGACAAGTGCACAGTATAGGAAAGAGGCATGGATGGAAATGGTAAATAAAACAATGGGCAGGCCATGTACAGAGTGAAATAAGTGTCGGATTCTGACTTAAAGCCTGCACCAGATACAGCTGTACAATTGAAGTACATCAACTCATTTGCCACTATAAAGCCTACCACCAAATACAGCTTTACAGTTGAAGTAAGATGCTCACTGGCCACTATAAAGCCTGCCACCAGATGCAGCTTGTCACTTGAAACTCACTGATAGAATTTTGATATGAGTCTACAAGCAATTTGTCTATTATGGTCTCTGTGCAGTGAAACCTCTCTGCTAATGGTAATCTCTATTTGTAGCCGCTCCCCAGCACTAGCATCACCGCCTCAGCTGCGCCTCAGATCATCAGACATTAGATTCTCACGAGAAGCATGAGACCCAGATCCCTCACATGCACAGTTTACAATAGGGTTTGTGCTTCTATGAGATCTAATGCTGCTCCTTATCTGACAGGACGCTCACCTCCTACTGTGCAGTACTGGTCCATGGTCTGGGGGTTGGGGACCACAGTGATAAAGGGAATCTATCAGAAACCCTCAATTTAAATGTTATAAACATTTTCCTAAAATCAGGAACAAAATTAAAATGGTCATTTTTACTTCTATTCAGTATTTAACTGGCAGTCCTGGCTAATGCACTAAGACAAACACACACACACAAAAAAAAAAAAAAGAGGGAGAGAGAAAGAAGATAAACAAGAAAAAGAAAAATATAGAGGTATACATTTTGAAAAAGAAAAGACAGAACTCCTACTATATTTGAAAATGTAGTTATTTCTCCAGAAAAATACAAGACAATATTAGGAGGAAGAAGACCACTTAGTAAAATTCCTATGTGCAAGATCAACAAACAAAAACTGATATATATCCCTTATGCCAGCAATAAATAATTTGGAAATGTAAAAGAAAAATGAACTGCCACTCACAAATTAAATTTTATATACCTAGCACTAAGTTGATCCAATAAGAATATGACAGGACCCATTAAAGATTACTATAGAAACTTCAAGTACTTGAACACTTGAATAAATTAAGAAATATACACATTTGTAGCTGGGATCATTCAGAGTTGTCTAAAATGTAAATTCTTCCTAAATTTATTTTTTCATTCATTGTCTCTCAACTGAATCCCAGAAAGATAAGTTATAGAACATTACCTATAAAATCACAGTAACTAAAACATTTCAGTAGGAAACAAATAAAAAATAGAACTATGGGTCAGAACAGGGGTCACCTATACATGTTCATACATAAGAGAGAATATAGTACAACAGTGCCTACTATATGAGTGTGGTCGCTCTCTCAAAATATCTCATTATACTGTAGCTCTTAGGCAACTTCAGCATACAATTTTCTTTTCTTTCCTTATATAACTTTAATGTTTTCACTTAAAAGAAGCAGTTTATAGCTTCTTTATCGTATATCTGAGTTGCCAGCATCACCACTGTCCTACATTGGGGTCATTATTAAGTAAAAAAGGGATCCTTGAGCAGAAGCACTGCAATACTACAACAGTTGCTCTGATACTTGAGACAGTTTATAAGTGACTAACAGGCAGGCAGGTGGCATCTAGAGTGTAGAGGTGCTGGACAAGGGGATGGGTCACACCCCAAGTGGGACTGAGAGGGACTGCATAAGATTTCATCACACTATTCAGAATGGCATGCAATTTCTAACTTATAAATTGTTTATTTCTGGAATTTTCCATTGACTATTTTCAGACCTCAATTGACTACTACTAGTTGAAATGATGGAAAGCAAAATTGTGGATAAGGGAGGACTGCTTTAGTTTATAATAGTATAAAGATAGCAAACATCAATGGAGAAATCTAGAAATATTAATACAAAACCATCAGACAGTAAAATAGAAATTTTATTAGAAAATACTTTAAAATTAGTAGTATACAGATACCATATTCATGACATGGAAGACATAATATTGTTAAGATGTCAATCCCCTTCAAACAGATCCACTGACTCCATGCAATCTCATACAAAATCCCAATAAGATTTTGAGAAGCTGATTTGGAAGCACAAAGGTCAAGCCACTTTGGAAGAAGAGGAGAAGAAGATTTTCTCTACCATGTATCAGGAGTTGTTGGGACGCTGTCACCTTTGTGACAGTGTAGTTCTGGCACAAGCAGAGGCAATCACAGACCAATGGCAGAGAAGAGAGAAGAGAGAAAAGCACCTGCCTCTATGGCAACTTGGTTAACGAAAAGGGTAGCACTGCAAATCAGTGGGGAAAAGGACGGTTTAATCAATTAATCATGTCCTCAGAAAAATTGTCAAGAATGAAAATAGAGCCCTCAAACTGTAGCACAGATAGGAAACAATTTGTTCTCAGACAAGGCAGGAAATGTGACAAAGAGTTCTCTCAGATTATGACTGAGGAAGTTTGGGGCAAAGCATAGAAAGATGGGCTGTAAAGCTACACAAGGCAGGCACAGGAAGAAACAAAGGAACACAGAATGCAATATAAAGACAATAAGAAGAATATCCCCAAAGTGCTTAATGCCCCAAAATATTTAACAAAATGTGAGTTAAAGTGGGGCTTGGAGAGCTGTAGAAACGAAGATCCCCATGAAAAAGAAACACAATCCAATTTTTTTTTAAATCAGAAATTACAAGAAACAAAAATCACAAAGACTTAAATAATTTCTATGGAGAAAAGGTAGAGACAGCCAGTATGAACACAAAGTAAAAAACTGAATAGTTCAAAGCACTAGGGGGACAGACAAGACCAGCGAAGGCTAAAGTTGCACCAATCTAAGCCTCAGGTGGGGCAAAGGCAATATATGTGACCTAAACATTTGTACCCCTGTAATATTCTGAAATTTAAAAAAGAGAGAGAATAATTTGCCCTGAAAATTGAAAAAGAAAATGTTTTCAGAGATACTGCAGAGGAAATTTCTCCTTGAATAAAGGTAGAATCAAATCTGCCACCTTGAAGATCACAAGGACTACCTTAATCCTGGCAGTGCTCATGGAATTTGTCAGTAACTTTCCCCAGGACTTTATTTATAACAATGAGCATGCATCTCTCTTATAAAATCAATACCATGATAGATGGATACCTCAACTTTTAAGCCTTGGTAAGGTAAAAGTCACCATACAGTTAAAGGACAAGAAAAGTATATGTATGCTTATTGGAATATTTAGATAACTCTCGTATCAAAGAAAGGACAAACACCTCAACTGAATAACACTCGCAAAAATAAATGAATATTTCATAGAAGCAGGAATTTAAATGGCCAATAAACATAAAAAACTGTTCAACTTCCACATAATCAGGAAAATACAAATTAAATCAGGAGCAACTCCTTATCCATCAGCTTTGTAAAGTTTGGCTGGATGTTGGGAGATGGCTCATCTGTCTCATTTGCTATTGGAAGAAAGGTACATTGACTCAGCCACTTAGAAAGGCAATTTGGCAGGATCTGTAAGAAATAACTATTAGCACCCATTGCCTCCATAATTCCACTTATTTAGGTTTTGACACAAGTTAAATACTTGTATACATGCAAAAGAAAAACCAAAAAGAAATAGATAATCATTGTTATTACAGTCTGGTGGTAAAAGTGAACAATTGGAAACAACCTGAATGTCCTTCAATTGGGAAAGGGTTAAAAAATTATGATATATCAATTCCATGTAATGGCATGTCACTGTTAAAAAGAATAGGGTAGATCTACATGTATTAAGGTGAAAAGATGTCTAAGATTTACACTATTAAGATAAGTGAAAATGAAGAAAAGCATGTGAAACATGATCCCATTTATTACAAGACTGGAACACAAATTTTGTGTTTATGAAAACACATGTTATATAGGTAAATGCATAGAAAAAGATGAGGAAGGCTGAACACAAGACTCTCAATGAGACCAGGAAGGGAAGCTACAGGGGATGGGGGTCGAGTGGTGAAGAGGGTGTGTCTGTCTATGTACTTTTACATTGTTTGAAACTTTATGAACAACCATGTATGATGTGTTTCTTTTGTGTTGAGAAATTTTTAAATTAAAAAATGAGGTAGTGTTCTTTCTGAACCCATTACTAGAGAAAAGTTAGGATTTCTATCCCTTTTCTTTGCAGAGGTATCCAGCATCCTGAAACATGAAATTAAAGTGAAGCTAAAAATATTCAGCCTGCACTAGTCTTTTGCCATCCTGGGCCTTTCTTGCCCTTTTCCTTCTTCTGACCAAGGTCAATGGAGGAAAAAAATCAGACCCCAAGCCAGTCATGGGAACAGCCCAGGAGTGGCAGGACCCCCTGTGCCAGGACAGGTGAGACCACAGCATCCAATGTTTGAAGTAAGCCAGGTGTTTAATCCAGAGCTTCTATTTTCTGAACTACCTTCTTTGACATGACCTATGTGAAGGTAGAAGAAGGCAGAGGGACAAGAGAGGCCTAAGAGCTCATAGGGATATAACACATCCCTGCCTCAAAGAACTCCAGAGTTCAGAAAGTCCTGGGCAGAGGAGCAGCAGCTGCAAACAAGGAAGCCACATGTGTTACTGGCAAGTTGGACTGACACCAACAGCTGTCCTGCTGCAGTTTAAAAACACAATTTCTGCATTATATACACTTTGATTTCATTATCTTGCATACCTGTGTCCTTGCAAAGCAGGACTAAACTCAAGCAAAGCTTTAGACAGGAACTGCACTAAAGGCACAAAAGCAGCAATATTGCCAGGGATGAGGGTGAGATAAAGACTCACCTGTCACTCAGGTCGCAGCGCCCGCCTGCTGTCCTCAGAGTCTGGCATTCAATCCCTCCAGTCTGCCTGGCCTATGTCCACTGTGGCTGCCCAGACTCTGGGCAGAAAGTCAGCTGACAGACTGACTTACCCAGAGACAGCTCCACCCAAATGGGGAAATGAGAAGTGAAAGTATTCGCCCAAGCTCCTGGCGAACTGTGGACACCGTATCTCTCCTCCTTGAAACCAAAAGGTTCTCAGCTTCCTGAAATGTGGCAGAGGGAGGGGGAGAGGTCCTGGGCAAGACCTGGAGGACCAGGAAGGAGGACCCCAGGACAAGGAGGGCCAGCTCCCAGGAGCCCATGTGTTTGTGTAAAGGACAGAAAAAACATCCACTTGAACCCAAATAGCCCTCAGCTGCTTCTGCCTTCCAAGAAAGTGGTAAGGTTACCGAGAGTAGGGGGTAAACTCCATGTTTCCTCTTCCCCTTGTTGAGATGGCTGGGGTAGTGGGCAGGAGGTTGGAGGGAAAGCCAGAACCTTCAAATCTTCTCCTGGGCTAGTGGGAGAGTCTGAACTGGACCGAGTTAGGTCTGCTCATTTGCACACAGGGCTGATGTATTGATAATTAATTTTATCAATTGCTGTGCACAGACTTTTTTCTAATTTAAGCTCGATCCGCAGGACACACCGCCACAAGCCACACCAGTTTTACTTCCATTTATTAAGGGAGAAGAGAAAAAGAGAGAAAGTAAGAGAAAAGTACCACAGGGAAAGAACACAAAAGAGTAATCATACTACTAGGATCCCATTATCAGCACCGGGGGCTAATTCTCATGGGCAGTCTCTCAGGCAGCGGTGAAGGCAACATGCTGGGATATCAAGCAGGTAGGCAGCAGCACGGAGATGTTAGACAGAGAAGCAGCATTGAAGAAGCAGCTGAGAGGTGGCTGAAAAAGCGGCTCGGGGACTTTCTTATACTGCTTATATAGTGGTTTGAACAGAGGAAGGCTTTTGGCGCCAAAAAGGCGTACGCTCTGGTCACTGAGGTCCCGGATCTGGCCAGGAACCGGGGCCTGTAGTGACTGGTCTCACATATCAGTTCTGGGCATGAGCCTAGGGTAAACATCCCTGGACAGCCCAGGATAAACAATCCTAGGCAGTCCAGGAAGTCCAGGATAAACAATCCCCAGGCACATAGCTCAGAGCTGTCAATTCCCATTTCCTCAAGAAGTGGCCAACTTTTCCAGGAAATAGGTGCATACCTCAAGCCTTATAAATTTATATGACCCCAAGCAGGCCTTAATATTCTGTACCTCAGTACAATTCGGTCCTAGGGCTGCTTGGGGGAATATGCATAGTTTACATGGGCTTGTCTGAACATGAAAGCATGATACAATTATCTCATATGGCAATACATCTAGCAGTTACAAAGACATAAAATAATAAGCATCACAATAATAATCAAAACAGGGGTAAATATAGCAGAACAGTATTTGTGAGCAGTAGTGCTAGTAAATAAGAAGTCCCACCAATGATGGTTTGAGTCTTGAGTTATGATATGGGAAAGGTCTTTTAGTCGATCGGACACAATAGTTGTAGCCAATCGATGTTCAGCTAAAATTTTCTTGTTATTAGCCAAGTGGCGAGACAATAACTGAGAGTTCTGCAAAATAGTTGCTAGAGTCAAGTGTAGGTATGTAGAAGGAGGCTGCAAGCGATGAGAGATCCAGGTAAGAGATTCATCATCCTCTAGATCAGGAGTCAAGTAGAAAACATCACCGTTCCAGTGGAGCAACTCGAGATGCTGCAGACATCCCGAGAAAGGGGAAGAAAGTCCCATAGCATGGAGCTCCAAAACATTAGAACTAACAAAACAAACATGTTGAGGTTCTATTTCATATAAGACAGAGAAATTACTCTGTGTCTCTGTCCCTCAAATACCTGACTGTTGGCCAGAGGAGCTGGTGAGCTAAGCCTCTGTTGGGCACAGCTGCCTTCTGCTCCCAGCCTCCCCATGGCACAGCAGCGCCATCTAGGCCAGGCACGGACCAGACCAGCCCCCTGTGGTGTCCCCTCTCTCTCCTCTCTCTGTCCCTAGGCAGCAGGCAGGCCCAGGACACAGCCGAGCCAGCACTGACATAAATGTGCCAGCTTTTCCCCGGGTCTGCTCAGGGTCTGCTAAGGTCAGCACCTGCAATTCCAGGACGATGGGCAGTGGTCTAGGTGGGGCAATACACACAGTGACCTTCTCAGGTGGACACTCCCGTGCTGGCGCTGCGCCTAGCAGTGGAAAAGGGATCATTTATGCAGATGGGGCTAGAGAAAGCTGAGCTTCCACCACTCTCTGCAAAAGCAATGACAGTTTATGAAGAGTCTCTAAGTCTTTGTGGAGAAAGCAGTTTTTGATCCAGACAACAATGTCAGACCCCCTGAGATTGGGAAAGGGATGGGATCCAATTAGGAAGCAGGGTGAACTTGTAAAATCATGCAGGACTGAGGGGAAGGAAATAACGCACCTCCTGGGGCACTTTCCATGCCTGTAAGGAGCAGTGACGACAGGGAACCTTTTTGCTGTCACAGAAGTAGCCCATGTTACTGGAGTCTGGAAAACTCGAGAGCAGGAGAGGAGTCATTGAGGAACGACACAACAGGGGACCCGGCAAGGTGAGGGGCTTCATAAGCTTCAGCAAGAGCAGGTTCGGTTCAGACTTCAGAAGTGGGGGTGATTCCCCAAGCAGGGAGGGACCCTGTGGGGACCAAAGGTGCAGCACAAGGATGACTAAGGTAGTTGGCATCCTGGACCAGAGGATCAAGGGCAGGAGGCAGCTACAGACACAGCAAAGGTGCCCAGTGAGACATGAGGATGGAGAACCTGGCTACCCTCCAGGGGGTAGAAATGGAGAGTGAAGAGCAGGAGCCTGAGACCTTCAGGGGAGCCCTCAGTCCTGCTGCAGCGTCTGCTTCTAGAAGCCGCACACCACTCAGCGCCACATACCATATCCTCCCGTTCCCCATTCCTGCATTCTCATGGGGGAGACTTCTCTGACTGGGGGCCTTGGGGAATGGGACTATCTGCCTCTTGTTGAGTCTCCCTGGAGTCATCCTGTCTGCAGGGACCAGGGCCCTGCTGGCTCCTCCCAGCTCAGGAGCACAGGGACAGGGACCTGCATTTGGGTGGGATGAGGGGTGGTTGATTGAAGCAGCCTGAGGCCATGTGGATAAACCCAATTCTAGGCTTCAGTTTTAGAGATGCCTTTATTGCCATATATCAAAGCCATACTCCCCACTGCAGCTTTTGTCAGAATAAAACTGGTATTTTCATCCCCATCTGTCTCCCCTTTTTGCTTACCTCTCAGTTGCTTTGGAACTCAGGTATGAAACAGGGATACAATTTGTGGGAGCCTCTCACACCCTATAGATTTGAAGCATATGGGTGTATGTCTCTCTCCTCAGACTCTGTCCTACCTGTGCCCCAGATGGGCAGAGGCTTGGGTCATATTTCCCTGCAATTGCATGATCATGATGCAATTATCCCCCGGATTCAGCAGGCATTGGTGGCAATATTTCAGCTTTTAAGGCCTGGAGTGAGACTGAGCCAAAGCTTGATCTCCCTCTGCTGGTCCTCTGCTTGGCACAGCTAAGGTGGCTTTGGACACCTGAGGCTGCAGGTTTGGAGGAGGAAAGAGGGATTGTTGGGGATGCAAATGTGATTATTTCAGTTGGAAGGGAGTGAATCCTTGGAAAACGGGATGAATAGGAAGAGTTGTCATGTCAGAGGAGGAAGAGGTTAAAGGGTGAGGGCTTTTGGGGAGCTGGGAAGGAAAGGGGAGCACAGGAAGTCCTTCTGGGCAGCTCTTGAAGGTCCAGGGACCATCATGAGAAACACCCCCGAGGAAGCCCATAGTCCTTGTGCAGCAGGAGGAGGATGGCAGCTGGCCAGGGCCACATCCTGGTCTGCACCCATAGTCTACATCATCACCCACAGTCCTTCAGTTTAAGCCCCTGTTGTATGCACAACAGGACAAGGGCACCTATCCCTGTACCCTGGCACCGCCTCCCCTGGCGCACTGACACCAGCTCATGTACCTTTCCCATGACCAGACAAGCCAGCAAGGCTGCCACAGACTCACTGTGTGCGCACAAGGCAAGGAAGGGCCTGTGATTCCATCTCTCATTATGTCTCAGAGAGTGACGTCTCTCTCCCCGTCACTCGGGCCCAGTATCTGCTTTCCTACCCGACTTAGCTCTGGCCAGGTCCACACTACCCCCAAGTGACTACTGTCAACATTACATAGAGCTGGGGTCTTGGAAAACAGAAACAGAAAATGCTTCCTTTCCAAACACAACAGGAAGTTCAGGACTTATCACTGAGGCCTAAAGAATGAGGATGAAAAACGAGGACAAGTGGTAGTGAACTAGTGTTTCAAAGACTGCCATCATCCCTTTAAAGCAGAAACACAGGGATTTTTAAAAGGGGGGTTTCAGCAGTGGAACTTGGGCCTGCTTGACCAGTGTCCCTTCAGGCTATTGTGGCTTCACTATAATTTGTGTTTTAGGTTTTGGGTCTTGGTTCTAGGGGGATGGTGACCTTATCTCCAGTGACTATGAACTTGTGGTCCTTGTCCTTATATGGACAATCCTATTTACAGATAATAAAGAACAAACAGCAAAGAACATTTTTCTGCCCCTTTGATTGCTGGCCTGGGGATGGAATGCAAGTGTTAATTCCCAGAAAGGGTGGGGGTTTCAGAGAGACAGCTTATAAAACATTCCATTTTCCCTTTTCCCACCTTTTCCTCTGTTGCACATTCCCTAAAGTCAATTTTATCCTTCCTCAGCTATATTAGCAGGGGTGATGTAGTCATCGTGCTGCTTCCTGCTGGACTATAGTGACGTTTTAGATGGAAGGTTTGCACTTGTTTATGCCATTGCTCTTTCTGTCAAGGCTTCAACAGTAGAATTAAAAAACTAAGAGATGCAAGGGATTACCAGGTGATGAATGGCATATAAAACAACTACAACTGTGATGACTGACAAGGTGAAATGGGGGATACCTGATAGGAGGGATTTTACCCCACTTGGTAGGCAAGAGAAAATATTAGAAAACCAATCACCTACCCCTGTTCCCAGATCTCCATGTGATACAATTTGCTGCAACCAGGTAGCTTGCTGCCTAATTTTGTCAAGAGGTACTTCCCCCTCTGCAGCGGAATTTCTATAAGCAGAGCATGAAGAATTAGCTATAACACAAACACCTCACTGGTCTATTAAAATATAGTCCAAAGCAATGGGATTATCAAGAAGTACTTGAGTTAAAGTGTCTAAAGATTTTTGCTTAGCAGCTATCACCAATGCCGTTTCATGGTCAATAATCCTCTAGGTCACAGACAGGTGCCAAGCAAGTGTTGATGAGCTTCTACCCCCAACCATGGAAGTAGATTTTGCCCAAATAAGCAGTCATGTCTATCGGGGGTTTGAGATGCCCCCTCTATAACCAGGTCCCCGGGCAGTGTGCACTGCAAGAGATGGGAAAGACAAAGACACAGGCACAAAAAGTAAGGTGAAAGGGTGTGGGAAATATTAGGGGACCACCAGCATTCCCATGAGCCAGGTGGCACTGACTGAACTCTAGCACCCGTTTTTATTCTGTTTTTCATGCTATAGATTACAATGATTTCATGTGAAAACCTCATGGGTTACAATGTGTATAAGTTTCAAGTCTCCCCTAATAGTCACAAGATGTCTTAGCTAATTACTCTTTTATCTATAGAAGCAGGAACACATAGCTCGTTACTAAGCACAATTACACCTTAATGTATGTATTGATAGTGTCTCTGAACTCAGTAGCTGTGGCTAATTTGATTGAAGAACAAAGAGATTATTAATTCTTATTGGGAGGTTAGCTCTTCATTAACTGAGGCATTCTACTGAGAAAGGGGAGGGAAGGAGCAAAACCTGGTGTTTTAAGAATTGGAGCGTGGGTCCCTTCTCCAGGGCTGACATTTTGCAATCTTCCTTTACAGCCATGGGTGGCTTTCATGTCAAGCTGCTCTGTGGATTTTGAGGCATGAGGCCCCTCAGGCTTTAAGATGGGAGTCTGCTTTGCTACACTTCCAAATCGCTGGAATGTCCCCAAACTATGTAGTTAAAACTTCTGCTCTGATCTCTAGGTCCTGCTCAGGCAGCATTCTTTAACCTCCTCTCCTCCCACGGCCTCAGACATGGGGTCCCTAAGCCCCAGTGGTCTTATCGCCATCCCATCTCCATCTGGCATTCCCCCAGGATATACTGTTTTGAGGTGCTCCAGATGGAGTCCACATCTAAAATTTCCCTGGTTATTCATGAAAGTAATTTCAGGGAGCTAGTCCATTAGGCAGTTTCATATCTGTTATTGACTGACATGGGAGTAGTGAGGATCCCCAATAAACAACGGCCCCCACTGTCCAGCTATTTAAGTAATCATAAACCCAAGGAGATCCTACTTTGTCTCAATAAACAAAAATGTATCCAGTGGGTGCATAGATAGTAACCGCTCCTGTGAAATGTTTATTGAGCCATTCTTGGGTAGCATTAAGGTTATGTTCTCATACCAGAGTCTGTATAAGGAAGTTGATATTATCCTTCCTGGAGCTGACAGACTGCTAATTTTCCGAAGCTTTGGGGATACATTTTTTCCTGGCATACTATGACAAATGGGAGTTCTGTGTTCCTTATCCGAGGAGTTAAAGCACTTATTAGATCCTAGAGAAGATGGCGGATGAGAAACACTGCCAGACAGAGTGTCTCTGAAGAAAAGACAGATTCTAGAAGAAATTAGAAGAAAGAAGCAAGAAGACAAGCCTACATCGGAATAGGGTCGGCAGGAGGAGTCCCTGAGACCACGGGAGACTCCACGGGAGGAGGTCGCGGAGAAGAACTGGAAGTTGGGACCCCCGGAGCAGCCCGGAGACCAGCGGGAAGGGGAGGTGGATCTGCTGTTTCCCCACCCCTGCATCCCGGACTGCTGGTGGGCTCCCCAGCAAGCGGAGGGACCTGCGGACACCAGCCCAGCGACAACCGCCGCCAGTGAGCGGTAAGCCAGTAGCGGACACGGCACCAGGCTCCCAACTCCCTCGGGGCACCTCCGTGTGCACAGACCCGAGCCGCACGGCAGACGCCATATTGCCTCCTCCTCCCCTCCACCGACCCTACCCGAGGCTGCCCAGAGAGACAGAGAGACAATATAGCCACCAGCCGGAGGCACCTCCAGGGAACGGGACCTTCCCTTTTGGGGCCCTACAACAGCTGACTAAGGGGAACTCAGACTGTGAGCTCTCTGCCCGCCAGCCCTCCCAGGTGCTGCTGGCACGGTGATTCCAGGAGAACCGGGCAGAGCCTGAGGTTGAGAGACATAGACCCAGCTTGGGCTCCCTGTGGGTGAATGGGGACAGGCACTCGTCTCCCTGGTGGGGACAAAATTTGAACTCTGGGACCCAGAGGTCAGACCTGCAGACCACATCCCGTGCACCGAGGCCTCGCATTGCCCGGGGCACAGAAGGGATATAGGTGAACAGCCTGCTGAGGTGTGTGTGCCTTCAGGGGCAGATCGGTGTCCTAGAGGGCAACCCTCCCCCCAAAGGGAAGCCGTGCGCCCAGCCCAGGTGGCGTTCCTGTGCAGGGAACCTCCCGGCCGGCATCACAGCCGGGGAGGCCTGGTGGCGTGTGGTCTGGCCTGCTGACAGAGGCCCAGGAGTAGCCTCGGAGTTGGGGACGGTGGAAAGAGGCCAGGCTCGCTCCAGACTGCGGGTCTTGGACAGCCACACCCCCACACGCAGACTCTCTGACTCAGCGGAGCCATTCCAGCCCCTCCCTGTCAGCTTTGCCTGGAAGCAGAGAACAGAACTTTGACCCCTGCTAATGCCATTGGTGGTGCCTGAGGGCGGGCTTACCCAACTCAGCTTTGCTCAGACTCTCTCCTAGACCAGCCCTCACTTAAGGGGAGAAAAGGACACACCTGGAAGTCCCAGGGCCCCACCTACCACCTGAGGCACTAGAGTTCTCTCTTCAGGAACAAGAGCAGATAACAGGACACAAAAATAACAGCGTAGCCTGTTCCTCCAAGCAAGCACCACCTACTGACAGGGAGAGCATCCTGCACACCCTTTTCACAACACCTACTGACTCATTATACAGGGAGTGGTCGAATCTCACCCACAGACACCACCTACCGGCTCAGAAACCAAACAAGGCGTGTGAATACCCAAACAAAAACCTAAAGAAAAGAAACAACAACTGATCGACATGGGAAGAAATCAGCGAAGGAACTCAGGAAATATGAAGAACC
>VSMD01096436.1:0-56547 GCA_008750895.1 Mirza zaza
CTGCCCACACAATCCCACAGAGGAGCTAGTAAAAAGTAGGATTTGATAAATTTTTAGGAGTTCACTTACATTGTGACTATTGGTCACATAGTGATCATTTAAACCACTTATATATACATAATAATCACATGGAATGGTGCTTCTTTGGATATATAGTCAAAAAAGAAAAAATTCAGCAGAAAATTGTTGCACAGTATATGCAAATACTGTCTTTAAAACATTATTTGCTAATTAGTATTTCTATCACTGTAGCTTTAATGTAGCATCAAAATTCAAACGTTGCAATCTTTATGCTCTGTTCTAGAGAGATAATTCTTTTTTATATGTTATTTTGGCTTTAGTTATGCAGTGCATGAAATTATTTTGATGTATAAATACAGTCCACTATTTTCAGCACCTTTTCTGAAAAGTGCGCCATACATTTAATGCATATTTTAAAACACTAAGCTATTTGATGTGATTTAATGTGTTTAAATGTATTTGGAGCCTATAAAACCATGTCTGTATCTGATAGACCCTTGTCATCTTATGATGCCCCAGTTGAAAGAGAATATGAAAGATATTTCTTTGAAACATTTGTTGAATGAACAACTAAATCTGCAATTTTCTTCAATTTACTTGAATGAACTATATTGCCTAAGTAAAATAAAGCCATTTTCTTTTTGCAGTTATGTTCACCTCACTTAGACTGCTGTTTTAATATTCCTTTTTATTGCTGCATTTATGATTTTATTTACTATGAATTATATTCCTTTACAGGTTTGCTATTATCTGTCTTTTTCCGTTTTCTTAGTCCAAAGAAAGCCCCAGAAATGTCCAAAACTAGCTAGGATACTCAAATTTTGTTATTTTCCCTTTTCATTTTTGTGTAAATCTTTACCTTTTTGATAGATGGTAATTTATTTTGTGTGTTTTCTTAGTGGTAATTGAAAAAAATAATTATCTTGAAACTCAGGCAGATGTGATCTGCAAATAAAGCAACCAAGGGATAGCTTGTATTTTCTCAAAAATACAGGTAGAATACCATTTTATTATAAATGGTATTTGGCAGAAGAGAATCTAAAGAGTTTATTAGAATGTTGGTTTAATTCAGTCAACCTTTCTCCCATTGTTGGCATGAAGAGTTGAGAGTAGATTATGGAACAAGTGGACTTGCTCAATATATATTCATCTTTTCCTATTTTTCTTTTTGTTGAAGGGTGATAATTACCTGCTGCCCACAAAAATTTTGCACTGTTTTGAAAAATAGATTTTAGTGCCATTGAAAAAGTTCTCTCTGATACATGTCCACACATAAATAGGCTTATCTTCTAATGTTTTTCTTTTAAAAAGTTTGAAATTTAATAATTATAATAAAAATATACTATTTATATTTAATGCTATAATTTTTTATAATGAGTATGAATTACTTGGCTAAACAATATTGATACAAAATAAGAACATGCAACCTGCAGCATCAATTTAGGCAATCATTTTGTTCTTTCATAAAATAACTTCAGCATAGGACATAAAGCCTGAAATTATTTGATAGCAGTTGAGCTTCCAGATGGCAGGCAGATAATAATATTTGTATAATCAATCACTATACGTGTCTTTATTGCTGTGTCACTCTGATCAGCTTAGATGATATAGATCTTCCACCTCATAAACTTCAAAATTTAAATGTGGCCAGGTTGGGAAAAGTAATCTTTTTTTAAAAAAATTTTTATTTATTTTTATTTCAGCATCTTATGGGGGTACAAATGTTTGGGTTACATATATTGCTTTTGCCCCATCTGAGTCAGAGCTTTAAGGGTGTCCATCCCCCAGATGGTGCATACCACACCCATTAGGTGTGAATATACCCATTCCCTTCTCCTCCTTCCCATCTGTCCAACACCCAGTGAATGTTTCTACTATATATGTACATAAGTGCTAATCAGCTAATACCAATTTGATGGTGAGTATATGAGGTGCTTATTTTTCCATTCTTGTCATACTTCACTTAGTAGAATGGGCTCCAGCTCTATCCAGGAAAATACAAGAGGTTCTAGATCACCATTGATTTTGTGGCTGAGTAGAACTCCATGGTATACATATACCACATTTTAGTAATCCACTCATGTATTGTTGGGCACTTGGATTGTTTCCACATCTTTGCAATTGTGAATTGTGCTGCTATAAACATTCTAGTGCACATGCCGTTTTTATAGAATGTCTTTTTTTTCCTTTGGGTAAATGCTCAGTAATGGGATTGCTGGATCAAATTGTAGATCCTCTTGTATCGCTTTAAGGTAGCTCCATATTGCTTTCCACAGAGGTTGAACTAGTTTGCAGTCACACCAGCAGTGTAGGAGTGTTCCTATCTTCCTGCATCCACAGCAACATTGTTTTGGGATTTTTTGATAAAAGCCATTCTAACTGGAGAAAAGTGATATCTCATTGTGGTTTCAATTTGCATTTTCCTGACAATTAGAGTTGTTGAGCATTTTTTTCATATGTTTATTGGCCATTTGTCTTCTTTTGAAGTTTCTGTTCATGTGTTTTGTCCACTTTTTAATGGGGTTGTTTGAATTTTTTCTTTATGATTTTTCTTGAGTTCTATATAGATTCTAGTTATCAGCCCTTTATCAGATGTGTAGCATGCAAATATTTTCTCCTATTCTGTAGGTTATCTGTGTTCTCTCATGATAGTTTCCTTGGTAGCGCAGAAGCCTTTTAATTTGATCGGGTCCCATTTATTTAGTTTTTTTCTTTTTGCTGTGATTGTCTTTGGGGTCTTCTTCATAAATTCTTTCCCTAGGCCAATGTCTATAAGAGTTTGGGAAAAGTAATCTTAAAAGCTAGCCCTGGAATTCATGTTAGGTACAAAATAGTCTTTGAGAAAATTCCCTGATGGAATTCAGTGAGTCTCTGAAGTCACAGACCAGAGACAGAGAGAGATAATTACACTGTTGTGCACAAGAAGTCAAAAGGAGGGAGGGGATGTTGCGGCAATGTGAGCAGCTAGTGTTACAGGTCTTGACCAGGAAAGAACCGAATGGCACACGAAGAGTTGGAGAACAGCCTTTATTCCTCCCCAGCAAGCTCAGCACACCTAGTGTTTCAGCTCTCTTCCTGTCTTCTGATTTTCTGACCCTTCTGCTCCCCTTCCTTGGTCTCATCCTGCTTTTATACCCTTGGTAGGGCTCAAAAAATGTCCAATCAACTACAAGCTTTAACATCCAATCAGCAACAAGCTTTAACATCCCAGCCTGATGACAGGAGACTGCAAGCCCTGCAGAGGCCCAGACAGCGGAGGTCAGTGTGCAGCAGGAGGCAGTGGCATGTGGGCCCAGCGGTATGCGTGGCCCAGGGCGCCCGGGGTAGGGCCCTGGGCTGGCCCCAAGCAGCGCTGGCCCTGGGGGAGGCGGCAAGCAGCCGTGTCCCGGCGCCTGGCATTTTCCACATCAGGAACACCAAGAGGGGAGAAGATCAGCCGAGGAAGGGAATGTGCAGGACAGGGACAACACTGTGCAGACCTGAGATCAGTGAGGATGCACTGTCCTCGAGAGAGTACCCATGGGGTGGTAGCTGAAGAACTTCTAATAAGAAGGATGTTCAATACTCGAATTTGTTTCTGATACTGATGGGTGAAACTCACTTTAGTGGCCCAAACTTTCAGTAAAATAAACAAAACACAGCCATTTGCCTTAGATAGTAATAGTGAAAGTACCAGGGTGGTGCTACTCAGAGCAGGGTATTGTGATGTGGAAAAGGAGGGGCCCCTTTTACATGGGCTGTGGAGGTCTTTAAATTGAGTAAATTCAGCAGAAGCAGGAAGTCAGAGCAGAGGAGGGTAGGGGCCACCTAACTGTCTGAGTCTGCCACCTGGGAATGCAGAGAGCGTGCTGGGTCATCACTGCAAAGGGTGGGGCTGCACGCCAATTTCAAATGAAGATAATCCAGTTGATATCTGGGTTCAGCTGAATTTATCCCTCACTGGGAACGATAGATTGTATATAAATCAAGTGTCTAATGTTTAAGTGCTTATTACTTATTATTGATAGGTGTGGACAATGCAATCTTGGGCCAGCTCAGGGCAGGTTAATTAATGGGGATTATAATCAGGGGTTGGGCCTAACATTCTTAATTTTATGTTTTTAAATGATCATTTCTTCTAGTTTTTTTTTTTAATCTAAAATAGTACTTAACTTTGTATGGGCACATGTATTAATCATGTTTATCAGAATCGCTTAAATCTGTTATTTGGTGTTATATTGACTGTCTACACTAGATGCAGTTTATCGTGAGATTTTGCAGAGTTTTAGGCTGGGCACACACACTCTTAAATTGGCAGCATTCTTTTTTTTTTTTTTTTTAATTTCGGCATATGATGCATTCTTTTTAACAGTGGTGGTGAGCTTGGCTTCTTTAAATAATGAATTCCTAAAGTTATGAACTAATGTGTGTACCAGAAGGAAGGGAAACGCTGTTACAAAACCCTCTGGCTCCTTATCTGTGGGCTGGGAATAGTGGCTATAGTTTTGGAGGGTGGATTTCCTGGAAGACAGCTTTGGCATTGAGCACCTGCTGAAGAGAGTCCTAGGACACTGACGGCTATAACACATACTGGAAATCATTCTTAATCCAAACAATTCCACGTACACGTGACACTGATACACAATTTGTGTTTAAGCTAAGTGCTACTACAAAAGCATCAAAAAGTTAAAAATATTAAAAAATTGGCAAAGTAAAAAAGTTCAGTAAGCTAAGATTAATTTATTATTGAAGAAAGAACAAAAAATAAATCTAGTGTAGCTGAAATGTATGGTGTTTACATTGTCTACAGTAGTATACGGTCTAACTTGCTGAAATGAAGGCTAAGAAAAGCCTTAATCATACTGAAACATATTGATAGGATCATTAGTGGGATACTGATCTGTTTATAAAGAGGATGGAAAAGTCTCAACCCCTCAAAGCCTTTTAAGACTCTAAGTCCCCAAGTCTTATGTCCTGGCTATCTGGGCTGCTGATTCCTTTCCCCTCTAAGTGTCTCCTGGGTGTCCCAGAGTGCAGCAAGTGCTTACTTATCACTTGTTTATCGCATTCTAAGTAAGGTAAGTGTCCTCGGATTAGGTCATAAATGGTTAAAGAGCAAAGACAGACAGTTACTGAACGAGGTAGTCAGGCATTGATTATCTGCTTCCAAAGATTTTGATAAATGAAAAGTATCTTCTGTTCTTTCATAGACTCTTTAGTCTTATTCCTTGATTAGGATTTAGCATATTGATTTTTTGTTTAAATGCATAAATTGGACAACTCCTCATTTCCCCCTCTCTCCAGCCCCTGGCGTATTGGGTTTTGATGGATTCTCTTTATGTGTTTGTTTCCCCCACTAGACTCCAAGTTATGGAATTTAGTCATTTTCTGTCTCCAGTGAGTATCGCTTTATACTTGCTTAATAAATATCTGTTGAATGTGAGAATGAACAACAAAATGAGTCTTTTCAAGTAGAGCTGTGGTAATGATAGCAAGTTGGGGGCATGCCTGGCACTGTTATTTGCTTCCTTAACCCATCCACTTTACTTCTTTTTTTTAACAAAACCCAGATTTCATTTGTGATGGCTAGGTGACTCTTGGGTGGTCTAGTCTGTGGCAGTTTATTGTTCCCATCTGCACAATAGAATCACCTGGGTAGCTTTTAAAAATACCAACTCCTGTTTCCCCTCCATGATTCTGATTTGATTGCTCTGAGGTGGAGCCTAGGCATTAAAATTCTAAAAATCTCTCACTAGAGTAGAGAACCATTGTAGGGCAATTTTGTTGTTCTTTGCCAGGTATTTGCTTCCTAGGCTTTTTAATCCCTGTGGATGGCCACGGAACCTAGTCTGGCCAGTGAAACTGTGCTGGATCTCCTGGAAAACTTCTTGCTTTTCTGCTAAAAGGGACAGATAATCAGAGAACTCAGTGGTGCTCTGCATTCTTTTTTTCTGCCTTGAGTGCAGGTGTGATGCCTTTTGCTATGGTAGGCATGTTGCAAACATGAGGCACTAAGCAAAAAAACCAAAAACCCAGCAAGTTAAGAATGTCAAAGCAGAAAGTTGGAAAGAGTCTGGATCCTTAATAACATTATTGAACCTTGGAACTGCCTGCCTTTTCCTGTTAAGTAAACAATAAATATCATTATGGTTTAATCCACCTAAACCTTTTGTTATTACTTGCTCACAAAAGCATTCTGCACTGAAACAAAGAGTATCCTGGTCCAAGCTCATAAACTGATGCTAATAAATCCCTAGGATGAAATGGTTTTGAGAAAACTTGGCTAACATTCTATAATTATTTGCCTAAATGTATAAATGTTATTATAAAAGTCCATGCTATTTCCCATAAAATATTTCCTGATGCCATTATCAAAAGCAGACCCAGGTTGGATATATTATAACTCTTGCTCAGTTTTGCATTTATGTTTTATATTTCTAGTTATTAATGTGAACATGACAGAATGGCATATTTAATTTTAAAAAAAGTAACATTCATGAAATTGGACAATTACTTATTGAGCATCCATTCTGTACCAGGCACTGTTTTAGCTGAGCATATGGGAAAACATCAGTGAACAAAACAAATATCCCTGTCCTTAAAAATACCCTTGTGGCATTTATATTATAGTTGGTGAGGGTGGGGGATGAAAAGCAAGAAAATCATCATCATAATAAATAAGATACATGGTGTATTAGAAGGTGAAAAATGCAAAAAAAATTAAGAACCCCCCAAAATCCCAAAACAAAACAAAAAGAAAACTGAACAGGATAAGGGATGTCAAAAAAGCAGGAAAGAGCATGGTTTACAGATTTAAGCCAGGTGGAGAAGGCAGCCCTCACTCACCAGATTTTACTTTTGATACTTGGTGTATCTTTAAATACTCAGATAAAAATATAATTATTGAGAATGAAATGATAGAATCTTTAATACTAGATTCATTTTCTGAATATGTAATCATAGTATGTTCTACAAAAGGCAAATGAAGATTAAATTGGTTAACTACAGATAGAGGAAAAAAGGTGAATCCTTGATTCTGTTGAGATTATAAATCCTCCTATCTATCTCATATTCTTATTTGATATATATACATATATATATATATATTTATATTTTTGAGACAGAGTCTCACTTTGTTGCCTATGCTAGAGTGCTGTGGCATCAGCCTAGCACACAGCAACCTCAAACTCCTAGGCTCAAGCAATCCTTCTGCCTCAGCCTCACAAGTAGCTAGGACTACAGGCATGTACCACCATGTCTGGCTAATTTTTTCTATATATATATTTTTTAGTTAGCCAATTAATTTCTTTCTATTTTTAGTAGAGACAGGGTCTCGCTCTTGCTCAGGCTGGTCTCGAACTCCTGAGCTCAAACGATCCACCTGCCTTGGCCTCCCAGAGTGCTAGGATTACAGGCATGAGCTACTGCACCCGGCCCTCATTTGATATTTTATGGTGTATGATCTTCTGAAACCAAATGTTGACATTATTTCCTGCAATTTGAGTTTGGAGAATTAAGAACAATGGCTTCTAATAATCATAATTATGCTGGCTCTAGGTGCTGGTGATAGGGCAGTGAACAAGCCTAAGTGGTCCATGTGCATGGAGCTAACTTTCTAAAAAGGAAAGGAAATTCTTAAGGAAGTTCTGCAGGTTCATAAGCATGTGATTTTTTGGGGTAAGTGTTCAGTAAATAATGAATCACTGAGGTGGTTGAATGTATTATATAAGACGGTTGTAATCATTCTTGTTACAAATGAGGGCAATGAAGATTAAAGAGGTTAAATGACTACCCATTTTAGCACATTTAATTAGTGGTCTTTTCCTTTTTCTTTGCTTCTCTTTATTATAAAAACCCTTCACATGAGATGTACCCTCTTAACAAATTTTTAAGTGCACAGTACTTTATTGTTAATTATAGGCATAATGTAGAGAAAAACTCTTGAACTTATTCATCTTACATAATTAAGACAATGCTTGTTGATTAGCAACCCCCCATTCCCGTTCCCCAAACCCCTGGCAATCGATATTCTACTCTTATTTCTGAGTGTGACTATTTTAGGTATCTCATATGAGTGGGATTATGCAATATTTGTCCTTCTGCAACTGGCTTATTTCATTTAGCATAATGTCCTCCAGATTTATCCAAGGTTGTTGCACATGGCAGAATTTCCCTCTTTTTAAAGGATGCTTTGGATTTTGGGTTATTTTTAGTAAGATTTGACACAGCAGGACATCTCATGGCAACATGTTGCTCTGTTTGGGGGCAGGGAAAGGACACAACCAGTTGTGGGCATCTCTCTGACTTATGGCAGGTGCCACTCTTATTACTATTGACTTCTGGTTTGCTTTGGTAGATTTAAAAGCAGTTTTGTGAATTCCCAAGAAAATTCACCAACCATGAATGTAAAGGGGTAAGAAACAGACAGATATAGGAATTAGTCTCTCTATAGAGTCTTCCTGAGATTTTTTACTTCAATTAATTGCTTGAGATACTTATAAAAATCATGTATATAAGCTATTAATTTTTTTTTTTTTGAGACAGAGTTTCACTTTATTGCCCAGGCTAGAGTGAGTGCCGTGGCGTCAGCCTAGCTCACAGCAACCTCAAACTCCTGGGCTCAAGCAATCCTGTTGCCTCAGCCTCCCAAGTAGCTGGGACTACAGGCATGTGCCACCATGCCCGGCTAATTTTTTCTATATATATTTTAGTTGGCCAGTTAATTTCTTTCTGTTTATAGTAGAGATGGGGTCTCGCTCTTGCTCAGGCTGGTCTCGAACTCCTGAGCTCAAACGATCCACCCACCTCGGCCTCCCAGAGAGCTAGGATTACAGGCTTGAGCCACCGCGCCCGGCCTAAGCTATTAATTTTTATGGAAAGCATTTTTAAAGGTTTTTAAAAAGTACTTTTGAGACAATGGTAGAAATTTAGAGAAATACCAAGATCTCCATAGTCTTGGACTTGAATATTATTGCTATTTAATTATTGCCATCTAAACAAAAGTTCTTGTAGGGAGCTGAGTGGGGCAAATTCTTCACTAGCAACTCCTTGGCTTATTTTTCTAAAGAAAAGTCTTTTAAAAATGTACTAGGGGTGGGGAATAAAACACTGAAAACGAAGGAGAAAGCTATTCTTTTGTAAAAATAGCTACAAGGGGGACACAGGTTCATCCTGAGGCACAACATAGCAATGTATGGGGGACCTCATGTCTTCTTTAGGGCAACTTATAATCATAAGATTTTTCTTATAAAAAACTGTAGAGCCAATGGAAGTCTCTAGGTCAGGGCCTTCAAGGGACATAATCTAGGGCATGGTTGTGTGTTTTCTGACTGGTTTGGGCTTATGAAGTGAGAGAAGAATAAAAAATGTTCTGTTTGGACTGCTCTGTTCCGTTTCCATCCCTGAGTTATTACGCTGGCCTTGTGGTGTGAAGTTTTATGGCACAAAATGAAAACTCTTTATTTTACCCAGGCTTTCATATGTGACAGAGGCAAATCATCCTAGATAAAGTGTAAACAGAAGTATGATAAGTTACAACCTGAGGAACAAGCTTAAAAAATAGTAATCACCACTGGAAACAGTTTTTAATAAGCTTTTTCCTGTTTATTCCATTTGCTTGCATAAGCATTGCCTATGGGAATGAGAGTTTATGATGCAACTTTTTATTTTTTCTGGTCAACAAATATTTCAGTAAGTAAATGTCAGAAGGAAATCTGTGTCAAATTCCAAGTTGCTTGGTGTTGCTTCTGTGGTTTTGAAAATGAACACAGCTATATGTTTCGTGCATGGTTAAGCCTAATTCAATAACAATATTTAGAAACCAGAGAGCCATGTATTTTTCCTATATGCTGCAGAAAAGGGTAGATCAGTAGATGCAGTGTTAAAATGAGATAGCTGTAACTATTTTTCCTTTGGAGTTGATAGTATAATTTATTTAAATACAGGTTTTAATACAATTAGTCTAACATTTGACAAATACAAGGATACAACTCAAACTATTAATTTTTCAAAGTTTATTTTGGACATACTTCTAAATCGTTATCTGAATTGAAATGACCAATTGTGGTAATTATTGACCAGACTTGAGGAGTTATTAGAACAAACTGTTCTATGAGGACTTACAAGCATGAGAGAAAAGAAAAGGCATTAGAAAAAAGATGTGTTTAAAAGTTTCCAGTGATCACACTGGAGAGTCCCACATTTTCCGTAGAGTTCAACTGAACCCATGAGGCATGATGTCAGCCTTGAGTCAAACAGTCCTGTTGATATAAATGATAATATTCCCTATTAGAAATTTCTCACAAAATGGATTCACAATCTTTTAATAAACTTCCCCTGAAATAAGAAATGCATTCTAATCTTTCCTTCTAGGCTTCATTTGTCACAGAGTTTATATTAATAGTTATCCTTTGAGTTTTAGTGTTCAAATTAAAATGTCTACCCAGAGATATGTAGAGTTAAAATCCAACCCTGACCCCCACCAGGTGTCTTCAATTACACATTCTGGATCCAAGTTCTGCTCCTCAACCGAATCTTTGAGTCATGAGCTTTGTCAATTTTTCTAACTCTGCTTTCATTTCTGATGCTTCTATAATAAAAATGGATCCCCTAAATTTTGGTAAAGTTTTATGACTTCTGCTAAATAACATTTATACAAGGCTTTTGGTTTGACTGAGCTCCTGCACTAGGCCTGACAGACCAAACCAAGATGGAGTCACTCAGGCCGAAGTTCACGCCACCAAGCTAAAACTAAATTCTTTATCTGACCTTCTCAGAAATGGAGGTGGGGAGAGGGAGAGAGAGAGCGATGATGGCCAAATCCCCAAACAGGCCAGTTTTAATTGGCATAATAAGGAAATCCCCTCTGCTTTAACCTTTACAAGGAAAGCAACTTGGAAACAACCAATTTGTTTTTTGTTCTGTGTTTTCTTTGCTCAGCCCTTTTCTGTCTATAAACCCATGCTCCTCTGCTCAGCTTATCGGAATATCATCCTGTCTTATACAATGAGGTATTGCCCCATTCTAGAATCACAAGTAAGTCAATTAAGATCTTTAAGCTAAATTTGCTGTAATTTTATCTTTTGACACTTTTGAAGTCTGATAATCCTGTTTCTATATCTTTTCATGCCTGGTAAGAATGAGATATAGCTTTTGACCTACAGCATCATGGTTATAGTTAGAGAAAATATTCTTTGCATTTCTATTTTAAAAATTGATTTCCTAATTGAGAAGGCTTTAGCACTAACATCTTGCTTTCTATGGTACTGATCATAAAAATATTTCTCTTCGATCATTCATGACAGTCATTTTTAGGAGGTAGTCACAAAACTAAATAAAAGATAGCCTATTAAACTTGATTTCCTTACATTTTGAGCTCTATTCTCTCCTTATTACAGAATTCAGGCTTTTTCCGCAATCCTTCCCCTACAATGTTTGTTTCTATACACAGCTATTCTGAGTGAATGAGAAAATTGTGGATAGCAGTGACCTGAACTCTCAAAGTATGGTTGGTTCCTCAAAGAACTAAAAGCTGACCTACCATATGATCCAGCAATCCTCTTACTGGGTATTTACCCAAAGGAAAATAAGTCATTTTATCAAAAAGACACCTGCACTGGAATGTTTATTGCAGCACAATTCACAATTGCAAAGATGTAGAATCAACCCAAATGCCCATCAATTCATGAGCGGATTAACAAAATATGGTGTATATACACCATGGAGTGCCACTCAGCCATAAAAAAGGATGACTTAATGCCTTTTGCAACAATTTAGACAGAACTAGAGACTATTATCCTAAGGGAAGTATCTAAAGAATGTAAAAATAAATATTACATGTACTTGCTACTAAATTGGAACTAACCTATGAGCACACATGAGCACAGACGGAAGTCAAATTCAATGGAAATCAACCAGGGGGGTGGAGGGAAGGGGGGAGGGGAGGAGGGAGGGGGAAGGAGAGGACCAGCAAAAACCTACCTAACGGGCACAATGAACAGCATCTGGGTGACAGGCCCTCTTATAACCATGACTCATGCATTATAAAAGTGATTCATGTAAACAAAACTTGTTGCACCTTGGAATACTTTGAAATAATTTTAAAAATTAACTTTTAAAGATATTTAAATGATAAAAAAGTTTTATATATTTAAAAAAATATGGTTGGTTCAGCCAGTACAACAGGAATAGATAACAAAAGAAAGTAATCATATAGCACATTGTTTTTGGAGTCATGATGGTTTCCCAGTTATTTGTAATATCCCCAGTACTGCACATAATATCCATTGAAAACTTTGCATGTGCTAGGAAAGGCCATTTAGTATCACCCAGTTTTATTTCTGGATTATTATGTATAACCATTTTTTTGACCTTGGTAAAATAAACTTTACTGAATTATTTGCTCACCCTAACTTCCCATACATACGTTTGGTTTATTTCTTTTCTTCCTGTTAGAGTGATTTTTCTAAGAGTGTTTTCAGAGTAGGTCTTTGTGTGATAAATCTTCTGAGACTTTGCATACAAAGAACATCCTTATTGCCTTCTCATATTTAAATGATAGATTTACTGGACATAAAATTCTAAGTTTGATATTCATGTCTTGAAACACTTTAAAAATATTTTTTCATTATCTCTACTGTAACTGTTGAGAAGACTGGTAACGATCTGAATTTTGTTCTTATGGTTGAATTACTTTCTTTCTGGAAGCTTTTTGCATTTTCACTTAGACTTTGAAGTCTTTGAGTTTTCCCCATTGGTGTCTAAATCTTGGATTTTCTTTTCCTTTTCTCTCTTTCGTTTGGCCCTTGGCACTCTATGAACCTTTACAATCTCAGATGTTTCATCTGTAATTTTGGGAAATTGTCAGTCATTAATTCTTCAAATATTTACTTTGTTATCTTACTCTGGTACTCCATTATATTATTATACAGATGGTAACATCCTATTCTTGCATCTCTTACATATATTTATAATATCCTTCATATAGTCCATCTGTTAATCTATTCCTGAATCTTTCCGGGATATTGTTTTACTTGGCCTTACAGTTACCTAAGTTACCTAAGTTATCTACGTTGCCTGTCATAATTCTTCACTGGTTCTTTAAAATTCTTGTTTCTGTGTCACGTAACCAATACTTGATTTTATGCTTACATTAAATTCTTGATCTTCTTCCATTAATTCATCTCTGTCTGCTATGTGTTATTGCTTGTTGTCTTTTTTTATAGCACTTATATCCTTCGAATGCCATTTTTCCTTCTGAGCTGCTGATATTCCCCTGGGCATATTTGCTACCTTGACTTATAATGAGTATCCAGGGAGAGGAGTCCAAGCCCAGCCCCAGTTTGTAAACCTTCTACTGAATTTAGGGTGCCATTTCCTCAACACTATGGATCCCAAAGCATCTCTTATGGGTTTTTTGTTGACTTTTTAAATGCATGTGATTCCCCCTTGGTTGTTTTTTGTTTTGTTTTTGCTTCTTTAGGATTGGATTCAGGAGAGAGACCAAGCAGCCCAGGCTCGTTCTGTGTCATGTCACAAGTGTACATTCTATATAATATCGCCAGTTCTCAAGCTGTATCACTGTGTTTGAAAGGACAGTGGTATGACATGGCTGCTTTCCAAATTTCAGTAACTCTGGTCATTGATGCACATTAATATATAATCAACTTGGCCATACCAATCATTATTTCTGTGGACTGCTGACATGAACAGAATGCTGTATTGCAGTTCAGTGTTCCTGTGGTATATGGATTTGCCTCAAATTTTCTTTTCTTGAGGGCCTAAAAGGACCAATGCTCTACTTGCAAGGGCATAATTCATGTACTTGAATGATGATTTTCTGGTTCTAGCTCTAGTAATCCTTACCAGTCTTGATGATTTAGTATGACATGAAAGTCACATCTTACAATTTATGTTATTTTAATAAAAAGTTTAAATTGAATTTTACTTTCATTGATTTCTACAAAGTCAAGCAATTCATTTGAGCATTATAAATTCTGCACCTAAACCATATCTGTCAAGCAATGATGATGAAGAGTGATGCTTTTTCTGTTCTTTTCATTTTCATGCAACTTTCTACTTTTCTTAGGGGAGATTTGTTCTATAAGGCTGGTGGTAAGCCTTATGGAGCTCATATAGTATCTGTCTTCTGGGAAGAAAAAAAATTGAGTTTAAGCTGAAGGCTATATTAGGTTAAAAAAAAACAACTCTTAAGATTCTGAGTGATAGTTAATTGATAAAAGAAGTAGTGTGAAGTACTAAAACTTACATGCTGAAATAGTGTGTAATGTCTTTCTTTGGAGGTCTTTAAATACAGTATATATTTTTATTTTTCTAAGGTGACTGGCTTAGGGGTGTTTTTAAAAATCGAAGGGTCGAGATGATATCTTTTCCAACTTTATTTGAACCCTTCGATTGAAACTGCTCTTCAGTTCTAGCTGAAAAATGCACCTTTTCAAAAAGTGCTTTTGTGCAACTGATATTTTTCAAGGGGAAGGAAGTAAAGACAGATGTATAGCCTTGAAGGAATTACATGTAACCTGAAATTTTGTATTAACTGTTTCTTTTTTCTTACCTCTTCCAATCATTTATGTCTCCTTCTGTTGCTCTTCATTTTTGTTCTAACAAATCCTGAACATATCTACTCCTCCCTAACTCTGCTATAGACTTTATATCTTTCTTAAGATTTGTATTATATGTAAACTCATTTTTTTCTCTAACCTCTCCTCCTCTCCCTCTCAAATAAACATGTTGTAATAGCCTAGACTAGAAAATAAATATTTCTGAGAGTGGCTTAACTTTTCCCTAACTTTATCAATTATTGTAATATGCTTGACCTCTCTCTGCCCCCTTGTACATTTCCCTCCAGGGAAAAGTGAATTATTTTCCTGTTAAACTTGAGAACAGGAAGTGGGCATGGAAGGGCCCAGACCTTTCCCCTTCCATTTTCTCATGACATCTATTTGACCCACTTGCATACAAGTGAGCATGCATTTTGTTCTGCTCTTTCGTGCTGCAAAATTTACAGGGATAGTTTGCCTCCATCTGTGTCTAGGGGAAGCCTTGATTGTTCCAGCACTTCCTGTGATGGGGTGAGGAAGGATTTCTAATTTTTAGGTTCTGTCCATTTACTGAAATTACTGAGTGCTTGATCTAAATCTACCATCTTATTCTGTTCCTTCTATTTGTCTCACCCATCCTTTGCTTCTTTTTCATTCCTTTATTTCATTCTTTTGAATTTAATTATGTTTTCATTGTTTAAAAAGCTACAATTTGGAAATTATATTTTAAAAAATTATTTTAGTGTTTACCCTCAAAATTAAAAAAAATATATTTATAATTATTAAAAATATTCAATAATTATTTATAAAAGTTTAATGTTAAACAAGATTTTTACTCTTCTCCCAGATTATATAAGGAATCTTAGAATAGTTTAACTTCACTTGTTACCCTCCTAACTTATATGTTACTGTTGCCTGGTAATTTTGTTCTAAATATTTCAAATGCCATAAGACATTATTTTTATTTCATATAGCCAATATTCTTTCATATTTACTAATTTGTTTACCATCTTATTGCCCTTTAATTTTTGCTGCATTTTTGACCTTTCATCAAAGATTATTTTTCTTTTGCATGAAGTATATTATTTATAATTATAGCATGGGACTTTATGAGACTTTAGCATGAGCCTTCTGGAGATAACTTAGTTTTTATTTTTTAAAATGGAAAAATGTATTTTTCTCTTCACTTTTGAAAGATATTTAAAAATGGGCATGAAATTCTAGATCAGTATTCACTCATGCCCGCTAACATGTTGACATTATTCCACTGTTTCCTAGCTTCCACTGTTAGTATTGTGAAGTCAGCTGTATTTCTAACTTTTGATCTTTTGAAGGTCTTTTCACTCTAGCTGCTTTTAAGATTTCCTATTGGTCTTTGTTTTCTGCCATTTGATTTGATGTGTCTTGCTGTGGATTTCTTTTTATGTATCTTGGGATTTATTTGACTTCTTGAGTCTGTAGATTAATGTGTTTCATCAGTTTTAAACTATCCTCAGCTTCCATCTTTCTTTAGATATTGCCTCTGACACATTCTCTCCTCTCTCTCTCTTCTTTTTTTTTTTTTTTTGTGAGCCAGAGTCTCACTCTGTCACCTGGGCTAGAGTGCAGTGGTGTCATAGCTCACTGCAACTTCAAACTCCTGGGCTCAAGCAACCCTCCTGCTTCAGCTTCCCAAGTAGCTGGGACTGCAGGCATGCACCACCATGTCTGGCTAATTTTTCTATTTTTTTTGTAGAGATGGGGGTCTCACTCTTGCTCAGGCTGGTCTCAAAACCCTGGCATCATGCAATCCTCCTGCCTCAGCCTCCCAAAGTGCTAGGATTACAGCATGAGCCATTGCATCCAGCCTCTCTCCTCTTCTGGGACTCAAGTGAAATATTTGTTATAGTTCTCAACATAGCCTCTAATTATCTTTCTTTTCTTAGTTTTATGTGCTATATTCTAGTTTCTTTTAATGTGTCTTTAAATTCATGAATTTTCTCTTTATCTCTAATATATTGTTCTAATCATTCATTGAGTTATTAATTTTAGATATTATATTTTTAAGTTCTAGACTTTTACTTGATTTGCTTTTAGTATTCTTTGTTATTTTTCATAGTTTTCAGTTTTCTGCCTCAAATTTTAATATTGACTTTTATTTTTTAGACATGATAAACCTTTTTGGGTTGTTTTAAATTTTT
Organism: Mirza zaza; assembly: GCA_008750895.1. Classification (NCBI taxonomy): domain Eukaryota; kingdom Metazoa; phylum Chordata; class Mammalia; order Primates; family Cheirogaleidae; genus Mirza; species Mirza zaza. The sequence continues at coordinate 16,739 of VSMD01096436.1, forward strand.
TAATAGTCTTTGATAATTTTAATATATGTTAGTAGGTTATTTCTATTACCTATTGCTTATATTGCTTTTTGCTTAGAGTGTTTTGTGTTTTATATACTTGGTTATTTTTAAGTTTTTTTTGAGTTGTGTATTTTAAAGATATTTAGAGAACTATTTTGATTTCTAGATTATGGTGCCTTGTCCAGGAGAGGACTTTCATTTGCCTCTCTAGATGTTTTGGAGAGAGAATGTATTCTAGAACATCATAATCTTGGTTCAAAACCTGAGATTCCTGGATATCCAGGTGATGGGAGGCTAAATTACAAGTCCCTGCTATGGCTGATTTATTTGCAGCTCACCTCTACCCTGAGGGAATGCTTTTCATAATTCTAGTTGAAAGTGGGGATTAATTTATCAGAGGCCCATCCCTTGGCAGGGTCTAGGCTTTGATTTCTGTCTCCTTGGTTCCCAGAAGACTCCAAAATACAGATGAACTTTATACTTTCTTTTCCATTATCAGCAAATGCCTTTGGAAAAATATGTCATTGCATGGATGGGCTTATCTTTCTTTTTCTTGTCTTCAAATTTTAGCCTACAAGTATCTCAACACTTTGTAAATTTTTTTTTGGAAGTAGTACAGTTTCTTAGTTGTCCTTAGTAAGAGGATCAGTTCAAATGACTTAGTCTGCTCTTCTTTTGTTCTTTGAGAACTCTCTACCTACAGAGATCAGGAACCTTCGTTAGGGACAGAAGAACAAGAGATAATGGAATGATAGGAGCAGAAAAACAAGGAGGAAACAGTAAAGAAAAGCAATAAGAAGTAAATAGTTATTTCAGTCTTAAAGAATGGGGTAATTAGACCATGGAACAGTAACCAACGATCATAAAATAGAAAAACACCATAAATGGTGACTTTTCCCATCACATATATAGGAGAAAGGAATGTTTGGAATATAACCTTTAACTTATATCTATACCTGGAAGAACCCAGACCTCAAAACCCATAACATGTAGTCATAAGTAATTATAACTGACCTTTACATCAACATATGCTACTAGCATGTAAAAGGAAAAACATAGAAGACAGTGTCTTGTCCACTCATGGAGACAAGGCCATTTCCTCTTAGAAAATGTACTTCCACTTTGCACCCTTAAACTTTCCTTACAACAAATTCTTCATGCATACCTGCTGAGTGTCCATCATCTCTCTCTGTCATGTGGGCCAAGGCTTGCGATTTCTCCAAGCCAGGAGTCCAAGAACTGGGGAAACACTTCAAAGTCCAGCCTTGGACAGGACTGTGACACTTTAGTCTGCTCTTGGCCATAAATTTTGCTTGAGGATAAAGGCCCTAGTGAGGTAAGTACTTCTACCACATGCTTCTTAAGTTGTATTTGTCAAGTGATTGTCTGATTAAACATGATAAACTTTTTTGGGCCTTCTCTGTGATGTATCCTAATCTCTTTTTCTCTAGACATTTGTTTCTGAAATGATAATAAGTTTCTCAAAGCAGGTATATCTTCATATGCCATGCTGTTAGCATGTATTTTTGCAATAAAGTCAATGGGGAATCACCAAAGGATTGAGAAGCTAAGGAAGGAGATGAAGAGGTTGAGTAAGATATAATAAGATATTAATTGAATTTGCCAGCAAGAGTTAATGGACTATCTAGACAAGAGCAATTACTGGTGAGGTGATAAAAAGAATGAATGGGAGCAGAGGGAGAAGAGATAACAAATGTAGCATGTTTTATAAAAAGCCTGATTATAGAGGAAAGGAGAGAAGTAGGGTAATAGTTAGAAGGGGTCATGGGAGCAAAAGACAATTTAAAGATGGGAGAGATGAGCATATTTCTATGCTGAGAAGAAAGAGTTGGTTTGAAATGAGAAGGTGAGGATCTGAGAGAGGTAACTAATAGATGATTATTAGATGGTTGTGGACTCAAGAGTAGAGGTTAGTTGAACTTCTGACAAGAATTTGAACATAGCTTCTGATGAGTTTGTTTACTTCAGCATTAGGGTCCTTTAGGATTTAGTCTGAGTGTCAGCTCTGAGAGTATCTTAGTCTGTTGGAGCTCCTATAACAAAATACCATAAACTGAGTGGTTCACAAACAGCAGATATTTATTTCTCACAGTTCTGGAGGCTGGAAAGCCCAAGATCAAGGTGCTGGCAGATTTGGCATCTAGTGAGGATCTTCCTGGTTCATAGACAGCTGTATTCTTGCTGTGTATTCACATGGCAGAAGGGGTGGAGAAATTTTCTGGGATCCCTTTTATAAAGGCACTAATCCCATTCCTGAGGACTGTGCCCTCATGACCTAATCACCTCCCCAAAGACCCACCTCCTAATACCATCACAGTGGATGTTAGGACTTAACATGTGAAATTTGGAGGGGACAAACATTCAGTCTATGGCAGCAAGTCTCCTTATATATACCCCTAATACAAGTTAGACACCCATGTTCTCATTGCACTATGTGCATTTCTCCATGAATTCTAAAATAGAGTTACTTATCCTTTAAACTCACCAGAATTTGAGGTCCTTGAATTCAGTACTTTTGTCTGTATGGTCCCATAGTAATGGCCAGTCAATCAGTAGTTTATTGAATGAAAAACTGCTATCCCTTTTGTATTTGTACATACAGATCAATAGGATATATTAAGAATAGCATTTTTCAATTTCCCTGTGGTACAAAGCTTTTTAATGTATCTCTGAATCTAACTAGTAAAAATACAAATGGCATCCCTGGAGTGATTTACCAACTGATTTGTACTTTCATTTAGATTTTACTTTGATGATGCATTCTTTTGGGGTCTCTTTGCTCTTGAAATTAGTACAAAGAACAATGAATTTAGCTTCTGTCTTCAAGGGATCCCTCCTGCCTCAGCCTCCAGAGTAGTTGGGACTACAGGCATGAACCTCTACTTGGCTGTGTGTCAGCATTTTTGAAGATCTTGTAGTTGGTAGTGGAGCACAGAGGATGCTATTCCATGGCAAAATATGGATTTCTATAACTTCAAATCTAAAAGTGATTCAGAAAAGTTAGACTCTGAATACAGAAATTTTAGGAATTCCTTAATCAATTTATCTCATTTACCTTTTCCTTTTTATGTATGCACAATAGTAATAATAAAATTCTAGAAATAAGTATTAAAGAGAGTACTCTCAGTTTAAAATTAAAATTATAACTGATGACAAAACATGTCACAGTTTGAGAGATTTATAATACTATATTTTGTTTTTAGTCATCTGCACAGTATTTCCCTGGATAAATATGCTATAATTTATTTAACTGATTTCTGATTGATAATCACTTAGGTTGCTTGCTTTTACAAACAATGCTACAATGATTAACCTTGAACATGGATCATGATGTTAGTAGATTTGTAGGATGAATTCCTGTGAGATTTGTATGTGCATTTAAAATTTTGATAGATCTGCCTAATTAGCTTTCAAAGATACAGCTGGTATTTTTGTTATTGTTGTAGCTTGACTCAGATTTATAGATTAATTTGGAGAAGAATTACCATTATTACTGATATTGATTTTTGATATTTTCAATTTATCTTTTGGTTATTTTAGAGTATTCTTTCCTTTATTGTGTGCTTTGCATATTATTTTTATCTTTTTGATTGCCATTGAAAATGGAATCTTTCCTCTAGTATAACTTCTTGCTGGTTGAAGTTAATAAAGGTTATTCTTTTTTTTTTTTTTGAGACAGAGTCTCACTTTATTGCCCAGGCTAGAGTGAGTGCCGTGGCGTCAGCCTAGCTCACAGCAACCTCAAACTCCTGGGGTCAAGCGATCCTGCTGCCTCAGCCTCCCGAGTAGCTGGGACTACAGGCATGCGCCACCATGCCCGGCTAATTTTTTCTATATATATTAGTTGGCCAATTAATTTCTTTCTATTTTTTATAGTAGAGATGGGGTCTCGCTCTTGCTCAGGCTGGTCTCGAACTCCTGAGCTCAAAGGATCCGCCCACCTCGGCCTCCCAGAGAGCTAGGATTACAGGCTTGAGCCACCGCGCCCGGCCAAGGTTATTCTTAAATGCTGCAAATCAGTCTCTTTCAAACTTCATTGAAATAAAGTATATCATGTTAATTAAAAATTTATCAAGATTATAAAATCCTCCTAGTAAAAAAATAATTAGTTAGCAACAGAGGGCCACCTTCCAAATTTCTTAGAGGAAAACAATGTTTTATTGATGCCATGAAAAATGTGTAATGAGAGCAATGTAATCATGCATTTACTTGAATCTTTTTCTGGCTAGTGGATAATGAACAGATTTGGATGTCTTGTGCTGCTCTTGCACCTGAATTTAAGTTTAATTATGTAGTGCCTGAGTGTAATGATCATAGTGTTCCTACTTGGTTATCATCGACCATTACTCTGTTGACCATCAAAACTACCTGGGCCTTGGGTACTTTCCAGATCATTTGGCAACATTCATAGTTTACATCGAATTTTCTTGAGGAGTCTTTGGCAAGTAAAATCTTCAATTCCATTAAATAGATTTGCAAAGAATTCTTAAACAATCTGGATCCCTCATGGCTCCACCTCCCTCCTTCCGCCCCCGGCTTCATATTCTCATTAGGAAAGGGTGTTTTTCAGCTCTAATGTAAATCGATTTGAAAGGCCACATGCTGTCATATTGAAGATTTTCCATCTATAGCTTGATACTTCATTAGACCAGGGCCAGCAAGCTTTTTATAAAAAGAAGCTACTTTTCCCCCCATAAAATTGTCTTCTATGCTAGCATGTACAGCTTCAGTAACCAAGTCAAACAGTGAAATTTTCAATTATGAAAGCAGTGATGATTCATGCTGCAGTAGCAGTATCTGTATTTCTTTCAAATAATGCTTATTGGGTTTTCTTTTAGTACAAAAATTATAAAGAACAAACCAAAAATGTCATGTAACCTCACCATTCTGGTAAACTTTATTGTTTCAAAACAAAATAATACATGTATGTGGTTAGGAGATTTAAACAATCCCAAGAGAAATGAAATGGAAAGCAAATTTTTCTTTCTATCTCCACCTTTTTTCCAACTTAAACTACTATAAACATATTCTTATTTATTCCCCAAATATTTTTGCAGATATACATATAATTTTGAGCACTTGCGCATACATACACACATACTCATCTCTTTTTAGAAAGGAAATTACACAAAATAAATCACATTAAATACAATATTTTTCTCTTTATATTTTTCTCTTATGTCTTAGGTCTCTTCATGTGAATATATGCAGATCTAGCTTATTATTTATGGAAATCAAACATATGGGCATATGGACATTTCGATTAATACTAGGTTTAAAAAATTTTTTAAACAATGCTACAATAAACATCCTTATCTGGGATTTGGAACACTTCTGAGAGCATATCTATAGATGAGGGCAGGCAGTGTAACATAGTGATTAATAGCATGGAGTCTGGTGCCAGACTGCCTGGAGTTTGAATTCATTATTTGTCCTATTAGCTATGCGACCTTGGGCAAGTTATTGAACCTCTCTATGCTTCACTTTCCTCCTTGTCAGATAAGCCTAAGAATAGTACAAACCTGAGTTGGCATCTTAGTCCACTTGTGCTGTTGTAACAGAATACCACCGACTGGGCAATTTGTAGAGAGCAGATATTTATTTCTCATAGTTCTGGAGGCTGGGAAGTCCAAGATCAAGGAGAAGCAGGTTCCGTTGTCTAGTGAGGGCTGCTCTCTGCTTCCAAAGTGGCATTTTGTTGCTGAATCCTCAGAGGAGGGGAATGCTGTGTCCTCACATGGTAGAAGGCAATGAACAAGAGAACAGATTGTTGTGTGAAACCTCTTTTATAGGGGCCCTAATCCCATCCATGAGGGAGAAGTCTTCATTGCTTAATCAACTCTTCAAAGCCACATCTCTTAATACTATCACATTGGCAGCACCAGAATTTTGGAGGAGACACATTCAAATTATAGCAGTTGGAATAAGGATCAATACACATAAAGAGCTTGGATAAGGGCTTAATATATGAACATGGCCAGTAAATACTAGCTACTGTTATTGTTATTATTATGATGGTAAAGTTGGTGATACCTACATGTCAAAAATCTTTATTCTGGGAGAAGAGAAGAGTTGGAAATGAAGGAGACAAAAGGATATGGAGAAGGAAGAGAAAATAATGAAGGACAGAGAGAGAAAAGAAAGAGGAGGAGGGAGATGAGGTAGAGGTTGGAAAGAGAATGCTGGAGAAGGAAGAGGATGAGAGTGAACAGTGGCTGGAGAAGGAAGAGGATGAGAGTGAACAGTGGAGAGGAAGGAGGGCTATGTAAATAAGGATGGAAAACATCCTTTATTATTGTAATTATTCCTTTGGAGCCACTTGCAGAGATCTGTGTCATCTTACCCCTTAGTACATGGCACCTTGCCCTTGTAAGGCCCCTTTCTCATTTGTTTGCTTGTTTTTTTATGCACTCATCATAAAAAAGCAGAGTTGAATCTCAACTATTTTCCAAATAAAGACAATCTGCTATCCACTAAGTCCCATTTGCTCAACCCTGTTCCACAGAGTTGATCCATTTGATGCCCCATTTGGATGCCCAAGGTGGGCAGCATGGAACTGGTTTGAAGACAATGCTGAGAGTTTGGTCCGAGAAAAGGAATCCACCTCTATTACCTTTACCATTTCTCAAGTCCTCTGTATCTAGGTTCAGAGGTTGTTCAATAAACATTTGTTGACCAAATCACCAGATGAGGATTTTCTTTCTATCTCTTTCTCTGTTGTGATTAAAGCATTTTATTTATGAGGGTTTTCTAGCCTAGTGGCAGCTCCAGAACTTTGTACAGAGAGGCATAGAAGCAGCAATCTGGTAGGTGTTAGAAACACTGAGGGACCACATGAGGCCAGGATAGGTGAAAAATAGTTTATTTTAACATCTGCATTAGAAATGACGGCATCTAGAGCTTTTATAGTTGGGTTTGGGTGGGCTCTCAAAGGGGTGGGGCCAGTTTAAAGAGAAATTTCCCACGGAACCTCCCACCAGCCTCTGGGTTCAGCCTACCAGTAGGGAGATTGTGGGAGGACGCTAAGCAACTTGGCTTGGTGCCACATTTACGTGGATACCAGGGATAATATTTAAAATACATGTATTTTCTGATTTACTTTCATTCCCTGAAATTTTTCCCACTCATAGACTCTTTGGGCTTTATCCCTTACTGGGAGAGAGCAGATTCCATTTAAAGCAAAACCTTGACTCTGAAAGTAGTCTTTCTTCAGCCTTGGGATAATTGTCTTGAAAGCTAGTCTCTGAAGGTAGAGGTCAGAGATTCCTAAATTCTAAAAACTTTAAATATCAAGAGAAAACTTGGATGTTTAAATATTAAATTTATTTTGAGCTTCAGTAGACAGATGCTTTAAGGGGAGAAGGACAGTGGAAGAGTTTGCCTCCTTTCATGTTCTGAGAGACGTGGGGGGGTGCCAAAAGCCTGGACAGCATTCTCACCTCCTGCACTGTGGTCAGTATTAGAAGGAGCTTGGTGGCTGGGTGTGTGGGAAATCTCAGGGAAGTTGGGAATTGCTTCCTGCTTTTCACGGGGTAGCGGAGGAGGGTGGTGTATTTGTTTCCTACGTTGCTATAACAAACTACTACAAACAGTGGCTTAAACAACACTAATATATTATCTTACAGTTCTGGAGATTATAAGTGAAAAATGGGTCTCACTGGGCTAAATCAAAGCATCACTAGGGCTTTCCTTTCTGAAACCTCTAAAGGAGGGTCCATTTTCTTGCCTTTTTCAACTTCTAGAGGCTGCCTGCATTCATTGGCTTGTGGTCTCTTCCGCCATCCTCATAGGCAGCAATGGTCTGGTTGATTTCTTTTCACATCATGCCACTCTGACTCTGACACTTCTGCCTCCTGCCTCCACTTTTAAGGACACTGTTTTTTTTTTTTTTTTTTTTGAGACAGAGTCTTACTTTGTTGCCTGTGTTACAGTGCTGTGGCATCAGCCTAGCTCATAGAAACCTCAAACTCCTGGGCTCAAGCAATCCTACTGCCTCAGCCTTCCAAGTAGCTGGGACTACAGGCATGTGCCACCATGTCTAGCTAATTTTTTTCTATGTATTTTTAGTTGTGCAGCTAATTTATTTCTATTTTTAGTAGAGAAGGGGTCTCACTCTTGCTCATGTTGGTCTTGAACTCCTGACCTTGAGTGATCCTCCTACCTCAGCCTCCCAGAGTGCTAGGATTATAGGCGTGAGCCACGCCCTGCTATAAGGACACTTTTGATTACTTTAGACCCATCCAAGGTAACCTCCTCATTTCAAAGTCACCTGATTAGCAATCTTGATTCCTTCTGCAACTTTAATTCCTTCTTGCCAGGTAACATATTCTTAGGTTTTGGGAATTAGGACATGGACATCTTTGAGGGGTTGAGCCCTTATTCTGCCCACTACTGGTGGGTAGCTTGGAAAAATCTGTATACCCCTTAGTATGGTTCAGTGCAAGAATTACATGGTCCTGTGCAAGCAGTATGGCTGAGAAGGTGGTGTAGGTGGGTGGGATAGAGGGAAGTTTCACAGAGCCCTGAAAAGTGTTGAGAAGAAAGCCATGAGTTCCCAGACCTTCTAGGAGAGAAGAGAAATGCTGAAAGAAGCCAGGCTTCGGAGAGTCCTGGGCTCAGAAGGAAGATGCTCTAATGGTGAGGACTTCAGAAGAACCAGAGGAGGAGCTGCTACACACCCGCAAGCACTAGCCCCTATGACTAAGTAAGGGCATGACTTACTGCAAGGGGTTCAGGTGAATCGTGGGCTGCTCTCACCATGCAAACACGAACAAGTTTCACCTGCACCCGGCTGCCATCTTGGAAAGGAGGATGGAGAGGGGCTAGAAATCTGGATCATTGAGCATTACCCAAACGAGACCGAGTTAGACTACTAAAATTAGGCTTCCATTTAAAATTGTAAATAACTTTTTCAATTGTCAGAGAGAATAGGGGTCTAGAGAAAGATGAAATTAATTTTGTACAGTGTGTATATTTTGTTCCCACTTCCCCAATATATGTGGCAAGTTCTGTGTGCATGCGTGTGTATGTGTTTTACTTAGATTGGTGTAGGCTTGGAGTTGCAGTTGACTGGTGAACAAGTTCTCTCTAGTAAGTGCATTTGAGGGACAGGGAGGCTTTGAGAGGCTCATTCTGAACTGCTCCCTGAAGCCCCCACTGTGGCAATGGGTTGCGATCCATCCAGCAGCGAGCACCATCTTTCGTACTCCCCTATCTCATTGTTGCCATATGTAAATTAATTTGTTTGGACAAAGATGTCGATTATCTCAGCTGCATCAGAAGCATAATTTTTGCTGTAGATCAATATTTCAGAAATTTGTTCTGAAAATAGGTTTATTTTTAATATTACAACTCAGAGTTAAAATAATTGGGAGTTCACACTTGAAAATATATTTATTTCATATCTCTAGCAATGGGTTTATTGTGAAACATATGTTGTTTTTTTAAAGCTCTGTGCCTACTATCCTAACCCAGTAAGATGTTGGTTTGAAAATGAAACTGTTTTGGCTGATAACTTTGCATTCTCTGGTGAGATTTATGTTGCAATTTAAGCAACTGCCTGAAATGCAATAGAATACTAAATTATTTTAAAAGTGAATATAGTGAAACTAGTATTAGAGAAAAACCTCTTGAACATGAAATATTTTTGTTTTTAGTAAGGCATAAAAGAACTGGGCTATAAGACATTAGAAACTTAGTAAATTCCAGCCATTATGTTATGCTTTAATTATAGTGTACTGAAGAGTATCTCATTAAACATCCTCATTTTCAAATGAGAAAATGGCCAGGTATTAATGTTGAAAAAATTGCTAATATATTAAAAGACATTTCTTGTTTTTCTTTTTTTCCCTTTCTTCCTCTTTTTTTCTTTTTACTACTGTGCACCTCTAGTTATATTTAGTGTTCTAATTACAATCTGTAGCATGTAGCTTATTCTAGAAACTATGTACTAGAAATTTATTCTAGAAACTATAGTTACTCCGTAGCGGACAATGTACAGGAGGAGAGGCTTAGGTTCTCCCTCTAACAAGGACAGGAACACAGAAGAAGGTTCAGTTAACTGTGTAGGGACAGGAAAGGGGTTTGCACATCACCCAGAAGAGACAGCAAAGGATGAATAGGAGATTGTCAGGTGGGAACAGTGGGATGGCTGGGCAGCATACATCAGAGAGAACAGTGCACACAAAAGTAAGCCACAGTTGGAAAGGTTACATTTGGGGAAGTTTCTGTGGTTGGGCATAGGCACAGTGAGCACCTACTTGGCATGACAGCTTATAAAATACAATCTTCTATAAAATAGTTCACTTAATGAGAAAAGTAGTTCAAAATGCTTCATGGTGCTTTTAACAAAATAAAACCCTAAGGGAGAAATATTGACTTCTAAGATATCTGGGATTCAGGTTGAGTGTCCAAATTACTTTTTCATGTTCCTTAGGATCATTTTCCTAGCTGTGGATCGAGGATTTGGTTATGAAGGACAGAGGACCTTTCTAAATTTGGTTCAGGGGAAGCTGGGACCTCAACACATGGAGAAAGAGAAGATGATGAAACTGAGTGGAATGAGGAATTCAGGCTAGGGCTTCAAAAGAAAGAGCCAGAATTCTAATAACTATCACGTTCACAGAGCAGTGACTACTGACTTAAGATGCTTCCTGTTCTCATCCGAGTGATATCTATGCATAAGTGGGAATTGGCAGTAGTGGTTTTCTACTTGTCATTATCTCTCCATTGTATTATTGCAATGAACTGTTCATTGGTTTTCCATTTCCAGAATTGTTCCCTCCAGGCTATTCTGTACCTGTCCTTCTCAAACTTTAATGTGCTACATGTTAACCAGGGATCTTGTCACCATGTAGACTCTGATTCTGCAGATCTCAGTTGGGACCCAAGAGTCTGTATTTCCAACAAGCTAGTACTATTAGATGTTGACGCTGCCGGCCTGGGAAACATACTTTGAGTAGTAAGGTGTATACAATATTGTTAGACCTTTACAACATTGTTAGACCTTTTCATTACCAAAATTCTTATCATGTTATTTCCCTGCTCAAAATCCTTCTATGACTCTCAAATGTTCATCCTTACAAAGTTAAGAAAAAGTCTTCATCTTAGTATGTATGCCTTCAATACTATGGCTCCAAACTACCTTTCCATTTATGTCTCTCATTAATCCCGTACTTAATTCTGACACTTTGGCTAACCTGGTAACATTCACTGATTTTTTCCTTACTTGGAAAAGCATTGAAATCCTTCCACAAACTACATTTTTCTTATTTGTCTCTCTTTTGCATTCCTGATACTGCGTAAATTTCATAGTCTACCTTACTTATAGTCATGTACTTTTCTTATGTTCTCTTTTGGATATTTACGTCATTGGCAGTTGAGTTTATGTCTTACTCACTTTTGAATCCCTGTAGCATCTTATGCTCTGTTATCAATAAATATTTTTGTGGCAATGAATCTTTTCTCAGTCATTATACACATCAATGATGACATATTGCTGTAAGAGAAAAATGCTACCAGCAGCTAATACATTATTTAGATTACTTACTTTATAATTGGGAATTCTACTCTCTCGTTTGTAGTTATCACTTACCAGAATGTTTCAGTTAAAATAGCTGCATCTTTTTCTTTTAATTTACTCTTTTAGTTAGTACACCAATGAATTCTAATTTACCGATAGTTCTAGTCCACTCTCTAGTCTAAAGGTAACTACTGACCTCCCTTAAATAGTAAAGTGCACGTGTTTTTATAGCAGTTAATCCTTTTTCTCTTATTTTCTCTGTTACTATCTGTGTTGTGGTTACTTGAAGTTGCCAGAAGTTAAGCTGTTTTTTTGTTTTTAACATTCCATAATAAATGTGTGTGAAAATGTATTGAATAATGACCATGACATTTTTATGTACAGCTAAATAGACTTTGATTAAATTCCACAAATGTTAATTGGACGCCTACTACACACAAGCTACTGTTGATGACACAAATATGAATAACGCATATTCCCTGCCAAATGGGAATTTTCACTCTATGCAACTGTTTGGAGCAGCATCTAACTCTCTTCCCTTTTATGTTTTCTTCATGTAGGGGTGAAAGGTAGATAGTAACAGATGGAACTTCTCATTTTATTCAGCTAGCAGTTTTAATAATCACCCAATGTGATAATTCTATTTTACATTATAAATGGTTTCACTGTACCTGAGTCTTATTAAACTGTGATTGACTCATTTTACACAGGTGGTAGGACTGTATAATAGGCTACCATATTAAAATGCAAATTTTGGCTAAAAGATCATATTTACATATGGTGTTCATTCTTTTTAATGTGAAAATTTTTTTAAGCCAGCCAGTTAAAGTTATTGAAGCCTTTAAAAAATGTCTTGCTATACCCTCAAGACATGAGACAGTGACTTAAAATGAATGCTTTTAAATGATCCTAGTATTTGCAGCATGTGTGACTATAAGTATCAGCTAGATATCTCAGACTTAGCACGACCAAAAGTCAACTGTTGATTCCTGCACTTTCTGTATGAATTTGACTACTCTAGTTGTCTCATATAAGTGGAACCATACAATATCTTTTTTTGTGACTGGCTTATTTATTTTTAATGTGCTATTATTTTTAATGTTATTAGCGCTATTTATTTTTAATGTTAAAAAACTGGAAACAATCTAATGAGAAATAGGGAAGTAGTTAAATAAACTATAATATGCCCATATAATTGATAGCATGCAATTATTTGTTTGTTTTGTAAGAGATATAGATGTACTGACCAGGGAAGAGGTGGTAATGACAAAGATTACCGTCTTGGGGGCAGCTGGTAGGGACTGGCCCGATATGTGCCAGTGGTGTGTACAATTGGATTGGAAATGGAAAAATGACACTAGCATTTTTGGCCTGTGGAAAGGGAAGATTGGAGATAGCATTTCCTGAGATTGGAGAGATAGCAAGAGGAACAGGTTAAGATAGTTTCTTCATATGTGATAAAGAATTGATTTTCTTAAAACGTCCAAAGATTATATTAATATCAAGTACTATAAAAAACATAATCTAATAGAAAAATAAGCAAAGGGCTTGAACAAGTAAAAACAAATGAAGAGATTGTTACAGAGTAAAAATATATAAATAAATAATATTCTATGCACTGGGAATCATCCAGATTCATCTTTAAGTAATGAAACACTGGTTTTCATCTATCACAACGACATGATTTAAAAAAGTGATAAAACTTCAACTGGTACATGGAAGCATTGCCCAAAGGAATATAAATTGGTGCAATCTTTCAGATGGTCAATTTGGCAATACATTTGAAAACTTGTAAACTATTCCTATTGTTTTACCCAGGAATGTAACATTTAAGAAAAAATTTTTTTAAGAAAACAGTTAGAAATGTGCATAAAGATTTACCTAATGTTATTTACAGAGAGAATTACCTAAGTGCTTCATAATTATGGGATTAAAAAATAGAGACTTCTATATAGAAAACATTATGTTGACATTAAATTTCATGACATGGAGAAATTTCCACACATATAGTATGGATTAATATATTGAAATGATCTGCTTGGTGAAGTGAGTTGTGCACCAAGGATATTTGTAGAAAAGAGAGGAGGGAGAAATTAGAAATGACTGGCATGAACAAAGATGGTTTAAAATATCTTTGCAAGCCTTTTGGTGATGCCTCAGAAGCGGTAGGTCGTGATAGGACAGGCTAGCAAAGAACGGAAGGCACGGATTGCTGTGCCAGGCACGTGTGTCTGCCATACCTGGAGACATGACTTCAGTGTGAGGAGAAAACACTGTCTGAACTCTGTCTTATGTGCCCCTCACAAGGAAAAGAAAATGCTCTTCTTCTCCAAGCCACATCTTCTGCGAAGTCACAAGTTTGCAATTAAAGTTAACTCCCACCAAAGTCATTGTAGTGTCAGAGTTCTTGCCTTTGTTTGGTATGGAATACATGGTTTTAGAACATTTTGGCATCCCTCATGGCTCCAAGTGCACAGGGCTTTTCTCTTTTCCTGCACTATTTAAAACTCCAGCATGGAACTTTAGCTCTAAACCCCACGGCTACTGTTCTGTAGCCCAGAAATAGGCCAAGGGCTTTAAGAAGCAAAGTGCCTGGGACTGTAATTACGGGAAGGGTTAACCTCTTAGGGTAAGTAAGCAAGGAAAGAAAAATCTCAGGAATTCTGAAAATAAGGGTCCCCTCCAGTCCCTAAAGTGCAAGAGAGAGGGGGAGAGGTGAGAACCAGCTGTGCAGGCGGCACCTCATTTTGGTGGTTTGGTTGTCAGATCCTGTTTATTTCAGCAAGCGCCTTCCTCCCATTGCTGTACCTCTGCTGACAGCAACTGCAGCCACCAAAGGGTGGGAGAGGAGCTGGTCCCAAAGGGAAAAGAAATTTTAAAATATGCATAGTTGCTCACAACCAGAAGCCATTTTCCAAGCCGTTTTGCTCACGGGGAAAGTAAGCTTATTGAAGCAAGTTGTGTTTGTGCCACAAGATGCCACCCTTCCCTTGAAAAGAAGAGATTAAAGAGAAATCGACTACAATGCAAGTGTTTTATGAGTCCATCTCTCCCATGTTTATATTAATGCAGTTTTATCTTGGAGCAAGGAAAAGCAGTTGCATTTTGTTCTGCAACATTCTGGGGCCAGGAAAGATACTACTTCCTTGTTAACAATTTCCAAAATTCTTTTAAACTGCTATGGAAACAATACTTTTTCATTTTATCTCATAGTGGATTACGATTTTGTAGTGCAAGCTTCATTACTTTGGGTTCCTGGTGTTAGCCTAGCTTTTGAAATGTGTAGTCAAGCTATTACAAAAGGCTACAAAATAACATATTGTCACTATCCACCACTTATGCTTCCAATTTCTCTAACAGAGATGTTTAGCTCTCTTGTCTGTGGAAGCAAAAGATAGATATGGGCTTTGTTTTTGATTATTTATTTGATGGGTTATTTCTATGAAAAACCATACTTCTTTTCACCTCCATAAATACACAGTCACCTGAAGGCAAAGTTGAAGGCTGCCAAAGCAAAAAGTTATTGACTTATAAAATAGAAACCAGTGTAATGAAATATTCTTTATATTTGTAGATGAAATCAATGCATATTTATTATTCATAATCCTTGAATTCGTCTTGGAGCTTTGACGAAAACAAAATGTCTAGTCTTTTGCCTTTCATTTACCATGAAAGTTCTAGTCAGTCAGTCTGTGGCTGTCAATGGTTCGTCTATAATAACCTTTCTGCATTGGTAAGAAAATGAAAATTGGAAAATTTCAATTATTCTTCCTAAAGGGAAGCCATGAAGTAGATGTGACCTTGAACAACTTATTTAACCTGTTAGTATTTCCATTTTAATTTGTAAAATGAAGCATTTTAGTTGTTGCTAAGTTGTTATTTTTAAGACTTTTATGACTCCCCTCATTAAAAACTCTGATAACCAGACTACTTGTGTGGTTAGTGGGGAATATATTTGGAATTTGAAAAGATACCAATATTTACATTAAATGCTGATGTTCTTCCTATAATCCCATTTCTACAAACTATTCTACCTCCTAGAGCAATGGGCAATGTTCCAAAAGTATAACTACAAAAAGCTTGTTTGCCTATAGAGACACTAATTTTTAAGGTTTACATGACAGAGCACTACATACAAACACACACACATGCACACATACACATATATACATATACACACACACACACTTTTTTTTTAAGAGATGGGGTCTTGCTATATTGCCCAGGCTGGTCTTGAATTCCTGGGCTCAATTGATCCTCCCACCTCAGCCTCCTGAGTAGCTGGGACTGTAGGTACATGCCACCATGCCCTGCATATATTAATATTTTATCTTTATTTTTTTCCATTTGAAATTTTGTCATGAAGAGGAGTCTCAAAAGTCTGAGCCATGTTACTTTCCATCTGAGAAGAGCAGTTCAAGTTTTTCTTGCTGCATTTAATCTCTGTGGTTTGTGCCATGTTTGTAAGATACAACCAATTTTTCTAAATTGTTCAATGTCTAGCCACACTAAGAATCAATACCTAAATAAAATGTGTACCAGGATGAGCTGTTCATTGGAGAAGCTTATTGTGAAAATCTACCAAATATGGGGAACTCCACATTGATAGTAACAAAGTTCAACATATCTTGTCTGTATTGGGACATAAATGAGAAGATGGTAGGTCACTAGAGTTTAAATGGTTTTTTCCTTCCAAACTCTAGCCTATTTTTCCCGTTCTCCACCAGACTTGTCTTGGATACCCAGTTAAATTTGAATTTTAGATAAAAAATAAATTTTGGGGAGAAGGGCATAAGTATGCCCCAAGTATTGCATATATATTATACTAAAAATTAGACTATTGCACTAAATTATATTTTATGCTAATTATCCTAAAAGTCATTGTGTTTTAATCTGAAATTTAACTTGTATATGGTATTTTTATTTCTAAATGCAACCTTAACCAGTGTCCAAAGGAAACACAAGGATGCTGAGATGGTTTCTGAGTTACATGCATCTTTGCAAAGAACAGCAATAAACCCCTATCACCTAAAATGATGTAATAATTCTAAGAAAAAACTACCCACTATATTGATTCACATTTCCCAGTGTTCCATATATGTATATATTTCTTTCAAAATTTAAGAATTATGTGTTTTGTGATTTTCCTATTGTATATTTAAATTGTATATTTAAAATATACAGTATTTTTTATACCTACATCTTAAAATGGATACACAATTTTATGTTGTAGATAAATTATTAAATATTTTTCTATTGTTAAATACTTGGGTTCTATAGGTTTTTTCTTGCTATAAATGTTATGGTAACTTCTTGATATATATAGTACTTGTTTGTTTTTTTTTTGTTAAACTGTTTTTCTAGAATAAATTCTAGGAGTGAGATTAATGAGTCATTGGGAATCGATTGGCCACATTTTGCCTGAATAATCACATTCAGATTTCCCTTTCTATCTCATGTCATAAGGGCCACAAATTGGGAAAGAAGAAGAGATAGCAGAAAGGCATGTGGATGCAATTTTTTGTCTTACTAATTCTGCAAGCAGACAATCCCTTTGCAAAAATGTTTTAACTTTCTTAGAGGAAGCCATTTCTATTTTCACCAATGGTGGTAAAATAACAGACATGGAAATGTTATTGTAAGGAGTAAAAGGAGTGAAAAAGGAGTTTTTAAAAATTCAGCTGAACATGGAATATTTTAGTAACTTATGGCACTTTCCCGTCATCCATTCCTTACCAGTATGCCACCAGCTTCTTTGATCAGCATGAGTGGCCTCATAGCTGCTCCTGGAATGATGTGATTGCTCCTTACACAAGTTTTCAATGGTTACAGTGCATGTATGTTCATCAAGTCATCATGTGCTTCTTCTTCAATGTGTTGGAGGTGAGAAATAGCTTTGAAAAAATTCTATGACAAGTTGGCCCAAGTGATAAATACCTCACCAACACCCAATTGATTAATAATGTTATCCAGAGAGGAAAAGGAAATACACAACAAACCAGGCAGAACTACTTTCTGTTAAGGCAAAAAAAAAAAAAAAAAAGAGACAAAAGAGGGGTTGGCGGAGGAAAATATAAGGTGAGGGGCCCAGGGGTGTGTAATTGTGATTTGCTCTTTTTTTTTTTTTTTGACTCAATATCATTTAAGGGATTTAAAATCAAACAAACAAGATAAAATGACGCAGAATATATAGAGCTATAGAGTCTAAACTAGGCTTTTGTCTAGTTGCTTTGGCTGGTTAACCTCAGCTTTATATAGTTAGAATGAAGCCACCATCAGGACATGCATTACTGTTTACAGCCCTCAGGGTAAGCTCATAAGCAGATAGCTTAGGTTTTGCTGGGAATGCTGTGCTGTAAGAAATTAAGCTTTCAGGGGAACTGCAATGCATCAGTATTTCAATATAGAGAAATAATGAGAGGAATATAGTTTAATCAATGCCCTACTGGATGCTAAACCCGCTTTTCTAGTCACCTTGCTTGAAAAATGTCCTCCCCCTTTCTAACCAAGCTGTAGTAAGGAGCTCTATCAGCATTTACTAAATTGTTTTCATAGGGAAAACTAGTACTGTTATTCATCAGAATGTGAACAGCTGAATTCTAAAAATGAGGTAAAATGAGCTTGGGAAAGTTACTTGCTATGTATACCTCCTTTGCAGACTCATAATATATAGTAGAATATTGAAGGCTATGAGAAATCCTGCAGTCAAACTTTATTTGACTTTTAACGTCCCAAACTTATAATAAGGAAGTCATTTTTATACAACTCCAATGTACAGTTCAAGAAATACTCATGCCCTAAAGAACAATTTATGCAAAACTCTGAGTGAAAGAAGTATCTCTCAGTGATAAACAAAGGGGTATAGAAAGACTTAGCTGGAGACCAACTTTCAGATGAATTTTTGATGTGTATCATAGGTCTTGTACCCTGTCCTACCCCCGCAGAGCTTGTCTACCTCCGCTGAGTCACCTGGGGTGAGTCATCCATCATTTTCTTCAGAGATTTGAATCTCTGTGTAGGAAAAAATAAAGGAGAAGGGTAAAGGTGGCTCAGGTTTTATATTCATTTATCCTTCTAGTTAAACTCTATGGCTTTAGAAAAGAAAGGAAGGTTGGGAGGGAGCTGGCTCTAAATACAGTTTAGAAGAGCAGGATTTTATCTACTAAATAATAACTTCTGAACAAAAGGACAAGACAAAAAACACATTAAAATGCATCTCAGGAACACTGAGAAGGACATGGTTAGAAGGAGAGATGTTTAAGTGATTGAAGTCTCGAAATTGATTCTGCTGATGGGAGCAGGAGACTGGCACAGAAGGATAAAATTGGGGCCCGTGGGGATGAGGCAGGGCACAGAAGGAAGCCGCCCAGGGGAGGTGGCGATGAATTGAGACTGCAGTGAAATGATTTGGAAATAACACGTATCATTTCAGATGCCTAACTACTAATGTTTAGACTGCAGAATGAAAACAGAACATTTTAAGTTTTCTAACAATGAACATATTTGTTATTCAATCAAATGAACAAATACTGCTTATCTAAAATGCCTAGTACAGTAAAAAAGGAATTTTAGAAAATGAAAGACAAACTTTGCCTTGAGGAAGGAATACTATACATGCTTTAGTAAAAAAATAAAATATAGTATTAGAAGTATCCATAAAAAAGAAAATAAAGTGAGTATATACTGTACCTATAACTCATAGAAGGCAGAATACTATCATTTTTGAGCAGAACAGTAATGTGGTTAGAATTGAGTTTGGGAATATTAATCTACCAGTGATAGCCAGAATGGGTTGGAACACAGAAGGTAGAGGTAAAGAGATCAGAGAAATAAGAATGGATAAAAGCCTTTATTTGCTAAATGGGAAAATAATGGATTATAGGAATTAAGTAAGGAGATCAGCAAACTTTTTTTGTAAAGGGCCAGATGTAAGTATTTTTGGTTTTGCATGCCATAAGGCTTCTGTAGTATGCATGCAGCCGCAGGTGATACGTAAATGAGTGTGGTTCTTTATTTTCAAAAACAAGTGGCAAGCCTGATTTAGTCCACAGGCTGTAGTTTTCCACCCAGTGAATTAAATAAAGAAAGTTTAAAGTCAACTACTGGTGAAAATATAAAATCTAAAAATGAATAGTGTAAGCTAAGCTGTATCATAATGATGTGATCTTTAGGAACAATGAACAAATCATGGTTTACTAACCCCATTTAAAATAGAATTATTTGTATTTTCACATCCAAAAATGACAGACTAGCTTATTATAGACTTATTTAACTCTTCCATTAAATACACTAGAAAAGCTCATGAGCATGTGTGCATCTGTGCACGAGAAGGTTTAAAGTATATAGAGAGTTAAAATACATGGCAATAATAGTACAAAAGATAGAAGGAGTAAATGGAATTAGTATGTTCAAAGATCCTTCTACTGTTCATCAATTAGCAAAACTGCAAATTTAAATTAGATTTTAATAAAACAAAGATGCATTTTATAATTTCTATGGTTATCATTAAAAGAATAGTAAACAAAATATATTGTATAGCTAAGAAGCTAATAGAGGGGAAAATGGAATAATAAAATACCAGCTAATCCAGAATAAAGCAAGAACGCCAGAAAAAAAGAAATATAGACTGGGAGGGGGCAAAAAAAATTCCCAATGGTAAATAGTAGATTTGAATCCAAATATATTAGTAATTATATCAAATGTAAATGGACTGAATATACTAGTAGATAAAAATTGTTTAATTGCATTAAAAAGCAAAAATTCAGCCATATGTTGCTTGCAAGAGATAAACCTTGAATTTTAAGTTACAGAAACATTCCAAGTAAAAGGATATAATAAACACATCTTGCAAACTATCCAAAAGTAAGCTGTTACAGCTGTACGAATACCAAAGTACACTTTAAATAAATTAGAGATGAAGAAGGACATCGTATAAGGATATAAGTCAATTCACTAGGAAATTATAACTGTCTTAAATTTGCATATACTTTATAGCTCAAAAATTGACAAAATAAAAAGAAGCATACAATAACAGTGGGAAATTTAATACATCTCTTTTTGTAATTGATAGAATGAGCATAGAAATATCTGTAAGGATACTATTCAAGGCCATAAAATATCTGATTGATGTGAGTAAAATCATGTCATTGGGAGACCAATGGGGTCTAGTCTATTGCAATATTCACTTGACAAAGTTTTTCACCATAACCTTGTGATAAGATGAATAAATGTAGGCAGCAAGAGTACAAAATTAAGAGGATTTCTATGAATAAAACACCCAACCAATTTGTATAGGCTCTCTAGTGTCAAAAAGTTATATTCTTGGTTCAGTCCTATTCAATTTAAATCACAGATAGCTATCACCAGTGATAATGGAATCAGATTCAAGATTCTCTTAGTGGTTTGGAGCATTAAACTAAAACTCTGACCTAAAAATTTAATCAGTATAAAATCAAGGTCCTCTATGTTGCTTGTTTTAGAATCAAATATAATAGTTTAGCATTTAAAAATGAGACATAACATACATACGTACAATAAAGTGCATAAATCTTAATGAATTTTTACTTATGAGTACACCCATGTAACCAGGCCCTAGCTATTTTCAGGACCTTGGAGAGCTCCCTCAGGTCTCTTTCCAGGCAATACCCTCCCCACCAACAGATAACAAATATTCTGCCTTCTATTATCATAGATATTCTCTGTTATATATCTATTAACATAAATACATTTTGAATGTCATATAAATGGAATTATACATATGTCCTCTTCTGTGTTTGGTCTCTTTCTTTTAATGGTGTCTATAGGACACCATTAAAAGATGCTTGCTGGCATTTTGATTGAAATTGCATCAACTTTTTAGATCAATTGAGTATTGACAAAAACAAGTCTTCCAATTCAGGAACATGGTATTTATGTAGGTCTTTATTAATTTATCTCAGAAAAATTTTCTTTCATTAGATTTATTCTATGTATTTTATGTTTTTGATGCTATTATATTTAAAATTTTTTATTTTCTATTATTTTTGCTAGTATATAGAAATTCAGTTAATTTTGTATAATAACTTTGTATCCAGCAACCTTTCCAAATTCCCTTGTTAATTAGATTGCAGATTATTTTCAATTTCCTATATTCACAGTCATGTCATGTGAGGATATAATTTTACTTCTTTTCTTGTCTTTGTAACTTTTATTTATGTAACTTGCTTTATTTTACTAGTTAGACCTCCTGCACACTGTTGAAAAGTAGTGATAATAGTGGACATCCCTATCCTGTTTCCAAATTCAAAGGAAAACATACAATATTTTTCCATTAAATATAATATTAAACATTGAGATAAATGTGCGCTATACATACATTTAAGAAAGGTTAATAAAAATGATAATTCTTTACCCATTTGTCCCAATTCAGGGTCATGGATGGATGGAGCCTATCTTGGAAGCTCAGGGTGCAAGGTGGGAACCAGCTCTGGACAGGAGGTCATTCCATTGCAGGGTGCACTCACACACACACCCGCACTCACTCACACTGGGACCATGTAGACACACCTGTTCATCTCATGTGCACATCTTTGGGATGTGGGAGGAAGCCAGAGTACCCAGAGAAAATCTGTGCAGATGTGGGGAGAATGTGACAACTCCACACAGACAGTGGCCCCTTCCAGGAATTGATTTTTTTTCTCATCAACCTTATAATGAAAAGATCTTGAATAAAATTACATTTTTCAAGGACCTTCTGTATAGAAAATAGACATCCTCATTTGACACAACTGATGATATGAACAGGACTGACTATGACTCCAAACAGTGATATAGTTGCTGCTTTTTTTGTTTCTTTGAAATAATTCACTCCTAGATTGCTAAGAACAAAATGCAGAACATGGAAAGTAAAAATTTTATTGTATTTTGTACGATTTTGACTACATGTGGCATATTTAATGCTGAGTGCTACATTTTAGGAAGGTCGTTGATGAAGTAGAGTGAGTATGTAGAAAAAAAGAATTAGGATACAAAGCATTTTGGAAGCCATCTCTGATGAGGAATTATTCAAAAAATGAGGTAGGGTAGACATTTAGTTTGTCACATGGAAAAGGAAATAAACTGGATATCCACAATGGTAAAAATAGGATGAGAAGGTGAAAGTCACAACAAAGCAAATTAGACTTGATATAAGGAACACTGTTATAATGATTAGAATTTTCTAACAGTGAAATAGTGTCGCCCCCTACTCCTTGGAGGGAGTAAGTGTAGAATGACTGGCAAAGCTCCAGTGCAGCTTGGGCGTGGTTGATGGGAATCTTATTATTGACGGAAAGTTGTACTGGTGAATTCCTTTATTAGGAGGTAAGAGGTACTTCTAATATGAAGATTGTGATTTTGTAGAAACCTTTCACAGTGCATATGTCCTTGCTCCCTTGCACATTTGAAAGATGTGACTGAAATCTGGATTTAAGAAACAGTGTTTAAAAGTTAGTACTTCTTTCGTCTAATAGTTGACACTTGACCTGTAGGATCTAAAAAGATTCTGAGGGAATATGTCCACCTAAGAAAGTGACAATACATCTAACAACTGGCTTAGAGAAAAAGATTAAATAACCTTAATTTTGCTTCAATCATTTGCTCTTTTCTGGTCATCTCAAAACTGGCATTATTCCGAAGAGCCTTCTATCATACCATGATTGCATGATGGTTAAAAGTGGAAATATGTATCCAGATGGACTGCTCAACTTAAAGCTCTGATGCTTACTAGCCCCATGACTTTGGTCAAGTTACTAGATGAACTATCTAAACTACAGTTTCCTTGTCTGCAAAATGAAGACAACAACAGTAGTTATCTAGAAGATAGCTGGGGGATTGAATGGGGGAGAATTCTTGTAAAGTGCTTAGCCTTTTTCTGGCATATAGTATGGTTTATGAAACTATCATTTCCCTTATGAACTCGCTAGTCTTATGTAGAAAATATTTGTTCGGGGCAAATGTAGGACTTACACAAACAGTTTGAAAAGATAGTTAAGAGGTATAATAAAAGATTATGGAAATATCTAATAGTTTTCTTAGGATTTGAGTGTTAGGAAAATCCTAGTCTGTACCCAGTCCTTGAAAACTAGGATTGTGCATCTTTTTCTCTTTTTTCTCTCTCTCTCTCTCTTCTCTCACCTGTGCTGGGCTATGAATGCCAATCGGAAAACTTCCAAGCACATCTCCAATTGTGTGAAGAGGCGGGATCACTATCAGGACCTGCATGAGAACTTCTGACAGAACTCACATGTTTAATTTTCACACTGAAATTGGAAGGAAAAAAATCTTAAATGCACTTATTATTTTTAAATCATTAAAAGGATAATCACATACTACACAGTCACATACCACACACATGCACACAAATATGCTGACTTAAATCCATCTTTTACCCTGACCAGAAGAGTAAAAGAAGGAAAAAGAAAACAAAGGGAAATAGGTATCTTATACTTATTGATGATTGCTTTGTAATTCTGATGTTCTTATATCTTCTTATGTGGAGGTGAGCAGCTCAAATACTTATAAAGGTTGCAAGGATTTGGGTTGTTTCTATAATTCCTTAACCCATAGCAACTCACTTACAGTGAAGTTGCCATGGCAAAGGGGGAATTGGCTGAGCAAGTACCATACAGGAAAGTGGACCCCAAAACGGGTCCAGCCTGAAGGTCAAGTGGGTTCTTGGCTTCATGTAGGAAAGAATTCAAGAGCAAGCCAACAGAGTAAAGCAAAAGCAAGTTTATTAAAGTAGGAAAAGGAAAGAGCAAAACAAAACAAAGAGAGGCTGCCCCATAGACAGGGCAGTGGCTGTCTTCAGAGCAACAGAGAGTAGCACCTTGTGAGTTTCCAAGGTCTTATTTTATACCTTCTATTTAATTTCATATTAAACAGAGAGAGGGTTAAGGTCTCTCAGAAAGGGGTGGGGAGTTCCAGAAGGGAGGGTCCCTTCTCTGTCTACACCATATAGGGGAACTTCCAGGAATTACCACGGCATTTGTGAACTTTCATGGCACTGGTGGGAGTCTCCTTTAGTATGCTAATACATTATAACTAGCATATAATGAGCAATGAGGGTAACCCAAAGTCATTTTTTCATGGCCATCTGGGTTCTAGCTTATTTCGGCTAGTTTCTCCTGTTTTATCAGAGACCTTGGTTTGCGTCTTATGACTCTTTATGGAGCAGGGCCTGCTGTCCCCTATCTCAAGTAGGATACTGTTTGGACGGAGCTCATCTTGAGCTAGCGTTGTCCAGGAACACTGAGTTCCTCCTACCCCTCTGCAGGTGACAGCTGCCTGTGGCCTCCTTCACAATCCTTGTGAGGAGGATTGCTCAACTTGGATTGCTCAAATTGGCGTTTTTTTTTGCCATGAGGGGGTGTGAACATTATTGCTGCTGAACATTATTGCCCTTCTTCCCCAATGTCTTTGCTATTTGGTAGCATTTTCTGTGGATGATTGCTACCCCAACAAAGGCTATTTTTGCTCATCAGAAGTTTGCTAGATTTTAAGAAATTCAAAAAGAAATGCCAGTCGAAACTGCTGTACTTTGAAGCCAAATCCCCTCTTCTCCTCTGCTATGCCTCCTGGGAAGAAAGATTTTGCTTTTAAGTAAAATGTTAAAATGCTTCTCAGTGATTAGAAAATTCAGATTCAAGGTGGAGGAACTTGACTGAAATAGCCCCACACTGCTAGCTCTGCGTTCAGGTTTGCCCCTAGGAAAGGCGTCCTTCACAAGGGACCATTTGTGCTGTCACAGCATCTCCTCTGGCTTTTAAAGAGTTGGGAATGTTTTAGTTGAGATTCATTCATCAGAGTGTGGGGTAAACAGCAGCAGTTTGCAATTGTATTTCTTAAAGTTAAAAAAAGTTAGAAGGGGCCATCTGTGGTCTGTCTGTTACCTGGGGCCATGGAGACCACAGGCTGCACTACCTACCATCAGGGTGTGACAGACCACGTAACATTTGAGAGCATTTTAGTACTGTATACATCCTCTACATGTATACTTTCGTACAGTGGGTAGGTAGATTCTTTTAGTTTCTTAGAGACTGGATTTTGCTTCTGCTATAGAAAGCACCAGAAAAGAATTATATTTACATATGCTGAGGCTCCTTCAGAAGCCATTAAGTATATAGTAACTATTTTGAGTTTTTGAGGCATCCTGCTTTGGGGAGATTCAGAGTAGAAACATGGAGAGTGAGGTACTTAAAGCTTCTCTATTTAGATTCAACAGTCATTTAATGTGCTTATCAATGTGATTGTTGCCACTAGGAAAAAAGTGAAAAAACCCTGTAGTGATTTATTAATACCTCTTATTTCTAAATGCAAGCTTAAGGAACCACAACTGTGTGAATTATATCCTTAGCTAAGTTTGATAGTCATACATACATTTCATATAGTGTCAGGGTATAAATGTAGTATCCTAAGGGAAACAATCTGTATATTAGTTCTATTTTGGGGGGAAGATTTTTTTCTCTTGAGTTAGAAGATTTTAGGATGGTTTTAGAAGACATAGAAAGGTAAATCATAGGGATGATGGCTTACTTCTAAGCATTATTTTGACACCTGTTGTAAGATTAAGAGAACATTACCCCTTCCCTTCATTTTTCTGTCTTTTCATGGCCCACAAAATCCTTTCATGATAATATAAACTTTCATGTTAAATAAATAGTTTCTTTTCCTCTGAGTATAAAATATTGCTAGGACTGGATGCAAAACTTGGATTAATGACCAAGTTTACAAGTTACTGAATGTATAGCAAATCTCTTTGGTTTATTTTGTATGGTCAATGTTATTTTGTAATTGGCTTTTTTATTGGGTAACTTCTACAGTCATCTTAAACCTAAAATATATATTATCCTCAATCGATGTTTGATGGGTCCCTTGAAGATCCAAAGAACCACTTTGATGTCCACATTTCCTTTATTTTTCCCATAAAGGAAAATTAGTTCGGTACTGAAGACTAAATACAATAACCTACTAGGCGTTCATCTGGGTACTAGACGTAATTTATATTTTTTCTCTCTCCTCTGCTCAAACATTTTACCGAGATAATATGACCTTCAAGCTACTAGTTGGGGAGGCATGATTTTCATATTATATCTATGATTCCTCAAAAGATAACTGAATGTCCTGTACATTTTTAGAGATTAGTTTGAATGGCAATATTAGAAAACTCACACTTTTTCCTGATCCTAATTCTCAAATGTGTCTCAATGTCTTATTGGAAGGGAATATGGAAAAGATTTTGTGATAAGGTCCCCCAAATACCTAAAGTTTGAATTTGCCAGGCGAGAATGTGGAAAGGATCTAGTTCTGAGGGAAGGTCAGCTCGGTCTCCCTTCACACCTCTGTCTTCGCTCAGCTCACCTGTGTCTTCCCCTTGATATACCTATGTCTTTCCTCAGAGAACCGAACACTTGGAGAGCATGAACTAAATGACATTTCAGGCACTGGCGTTCCTAATCCAATGCTAAGAGATTCTGAACAAGTTTCTTTCAAGAGTTGTTTCTTGGAAGACCTAGTTGTTAAGAAAGATCTCAATAGGGCCCTTTCTGTGGCTCTGAAACACCAGTACCTCTCAGGAAGAGCCCAGGAGCCATGAAGGCTGGAAGGAACAGCTGATGAGGCGCTGTCTTGAGAGCTGCTGCTGGTTGGACCTGCTGGCCTGGCGACTCACTTGAGAAAAGGCTGGATTCCAGTGGTTGGCTTAAGAGTGTGGGAAGGGTACAAATTACTGCACTTTCATTGTACTAGTCACCAAGGAGGATTACAATTATCCCCTGAAATATTTGGAGGTTTTGAGATATAAAAATTTGAGTAGGAGCTTGAGTAAATTGTAGAGTTCCCCAGAATTTCGGCTATCTGGATGTAACATTGTAAAAGAGGGTTTTCCACAAAAAGGTCCTTATTTCTAATAAGGGTGACATATGCTTCACTCTTCTCTTTAGCTGAGTGAAAAAGCTCTCTGAGGCATCGTCTCTGTATTGTGCTTATGGGGCTCACATTTATTGCATGTGGGGTGTGTGTGTGTGTGTGTGTGTGTGTGTGTGTGTGTGTGTATGTGTATTAGATTCTCTTGGGAGCTCCTCTGTCATTGCCCTTTCCCAGAATCTGTTCATGGAGCCTCTAGTGAGGGTTTTCATGCAGGTAATCAAGAAACTCTCATTTACAGCCAGAATCAAACTGTTTCGCTACAAGCAAAGCCAACAAACTAGCACACTGCTGGCAGGAGACAATCACTGCTCTAATATTTTTAGGCTGCCAAAAATGAAAACACTGCAGTAAAACTGCTGTTCCAAGCAAAAACAAAAAAAATTCAACTTTTAGACCTCAACTATTTTACCAGGCACCTATTCAATCACAGTCTGCATTACATAGGTGGTTCACAGGGATCAATGACTGAGCTCTATTATTTTGTAACTTCCTATCTCTTTTTCTCTTCCTTATATGGGTCATACCTCTTACAAGTCTGTTCCACAGTAGTACTTCCCTTGCCCCTCACCCCCTCAGATATCCTTTGTCTAGGCCGTTCCCTTTGTGGGCAGTTGTTGGGACCATTCTTTCTTCCCTGTTTTCAATCTCTTCATCAAAACATTCCTTCCTTATACCTTTCTTTTAGTGTCTTGATACATAGCTTGCATTCCTACTAAGAATTTTAAATATACCAGGAATTTTTTCAAGACCCATTTATTTATGTTGATGAAATCTGTTGTTGGACCTACACAACTTAGCTTCATTTTAATGCAGCTAGTGACCGCACAAAGAAGTTAAATAGTAGACATGTAGGATTTTAGTGCTGGGAGGGTACTTAATTTTATAACTGTATTAATTTATTTATATTCATTGATCCATTCAATTATTCAACAAATTTTTATTATGCATATCCTATATAAGAAAAGTGAGATTTGGTTTCTGCCCTTTTGGAACTTCTAGTCTAGTAAGAAAGAAGGCAATATTCATAAAATAAATGAAAAGTTATAACTGTAACCATGTAATAATGATATGAAAACATGTTATTATAAGGAGAATTGACATAGTATGGGAGGTGAGAGAAAGCGTCTCTGAATGAGTGAGGACTGAGGTGAGGTCTGATGGAAGAACAGATATTGCCTGGAGGACAGGCAGTGTGGCAGGCAGGGGTAGCATGTGCAAAGGTCCTGTGGTGTGGGGGGAGCATGGCACATTCGAGGAACTGAAAGAAGGGCTGTTTAAGAGTCAGAGAACATTACTGGATTTCCAAATAGCTAGACTATGTCACTGAAATATTCTAGGTAGAGGGATGATATGATCAGATTCATAAAGAATACTGATTAGATGGGCAAATAATTAGAGAAGTGAGAGAAATGGAGGTAGAGCAGTGAGTTCTCATAGTAGTCAGGACGAGAGTGAGGTGGCTTGAATGGAGGTGGTGTTAGAGATGGAGAGAGATGGGCAGAAATGAAAGGTATAAATGTTACAGAACTTGGTATAGATTCGACATAAAAGGAGAGAGCAATCAGGCATGGGTTTTAGATTTCTGGCCAGCTCAGGTGGATGGATGAGGAAAAATGGAAGAGAATCAAGTTCATGGTAGAAGACCACAAGTTATATCCTTGTTAGACTGAAGTACTTTGGAAGTTGTTGAGGTGGAGAGGTCAGCAAATACAGTTGGATTTATGCAACTGAAACTCTAGGAAGAGTGTGGGATAGAGTTATTAATGAAGGAACAAAAACTCCAAGAAATTCTTGCTCAAAGCCACAGAGCTATTAAATTGTTATGAGATTAAATTCAGGTATTTTTTTTTAATCTTTTTTTTTATTTCGGCATATTATGGGGGTACAGATTTTAAGGTTTCAATAAATGCCCTTTCCCCCCCTCCCCCCACAAGTCTGAGTTTCCAGCATGACCATCCCCCAGATGGTGCACATCTCACTCATTATGTATGTATATACCCGCCCCCTTCCCCCTCCCCCCTGCCCAATACCCTATTACTGTAGTACCTATGTGTCCACTTAGGTGCTGCTCAGTTAATACCAGTTAATACCAGTTTGCTGGTGAATATATATTTTTACCTCTAGATCAAGCATGTTCTTAATGCCACAAAAAGAAAAAGACAAATTCAGTGAGATGAGCCTATACCACAGATATCATCCTGCCTCTCTGTCTCAGTAATTCTACTGCTGATGAAAGTGCAAAGCTAAAATATATGAATAAAATCACACATTTATACTTTCTTTTTAATTTCACTTGCATTCCAAGATTTAAGAGTTATGTTCTGTTGTGGTCTTTGTTTTGGAAGAGATGGAAAGTAGAACAATAGGAAGAAAATGGATAGAGGACCAGAGCTATCACTAAGATGGTATTGAGATTATTGAAGAAAGTCTATTATTTGTATATATCATGATGAAAAGAAAGGCAAATGTGCCCCTTCTTCAATTTTATGTGTTTGCTCTAAATGAAAGCAGGGTACGTGGAACCAGCAAGCTGTTAAATATGGGAGCTTCATAGTATTATAATTTTCTACTGCATGTGCTCAGAACAGCATTTTTAAATGTTAATGATACTATTAATTCCCAAACTCTATTTTCAAATTTAAAATCACCTATTCTTCTGCAAGGTTGAAACTTGCCTTTCTATTATATGACATAAAAATGTCCCAACTCTGATTTGTTTTGTAAGAGAAAGATGATTTAAATGTTCTTCCATGTCCTTTCTCTTGTCTCAAAAATGCTCAAGGGGTTTTTAATTCTAAAATTTCCATTTCAATTAAATCTGAAGCTGCATATAGAAGATTGCTGGCAAATTCTCCTTTCCCTCATCATTTACCTCACTCTATCTTTGCACACTCCATGTACCAAAGGTATATAGCAAGGGACAGGCAAAGTGACTTGTAGTCCCACAAAGCATTTTCTTCTGCATCAATTTCCTCTGTGTTCTCATTATTTGCTAGAGTTTGCTTTGTCTACCACTTGTGTAAGTTAGGTTGAAATGAAAAGACCCTGATGTCATTTCAGGGTAATGGAACACATCAATACAGTATGTTTTGAGGGCCATAAGAAATGCCTTTATTGGTACCTTAAAACATCTTCTTTTTAGCCTCTAGCACAGTGCTCCAAAGTCCCCTGTTAATTGTTAAGTCAAAGCATTGAAGTGTGTAGCTAAGAAGTAATCATCTTTCAAGGAGGACTCAGATGTAGGAAAAGATGAGTAAGGTATTGTGTGACATTGTGCATGCTTATTGCTCAAATAGATGATCATGTGTGAATGTTGTGATGTATTGTGGTGGATGTTCTCTTTGCTGTTATTGTCAGGTCTAGGTATGTTGCTTGATGATGAAACAATCTGGCATAGAACTAGAACTTGAAGGTGTTTCAGGCTGCCACATGTATTTGTGCAGTTTGTGCACTGTGCAACCAAACATGGCACCCTGAGTCAGAAGGAAGAGTGGTTACCACGCTCCCTCCTCTCAGAGTGTAAACATGGAAGGGATGGCCTCCTCTGAGGGAGGATGGTAAGATTAGCAGATCACAGAGGGAGGTAGACCTACTCAATTCCTATTTCATTTTCATTTCCTACAGCAAGAAAAATGCTTTTCAAATTCGGGAAAATCAGAGCGAACTTTATAAATCTTGGATAAGATGATGGAATATATGCAGTTTTGAAAATCGAGTTCAAGCTTACTGACCCAGGTAAAAAGGAATTTATCAATATAATCCCAGAATATATCAGTGCTCTTTGTGCAATCATTGAGAATAGGAAAAGCACCAGCAAAAGAGATTGCACATATTTCTTCCCTATTGGAAAATGGGAGATGTGGGCAACGGTGCGAGTGGGCAGTGTGCAGGGAGCAACATGGAGGCTACTTCATTTGCCAGTGTTGGGATGCTTTGTTCCAGAGTTGGACCTTGGTTCTTTTCTGTTGTAGAACTGTTCCCTCAAGCTCCCAATATCTTCGCCAGCAGCACTTCTCTTTCCTCCAGGAATGTTTGCTTATTTTTAAGAGGAGTTTTCTGCCTTTTATCCTGAAGGCAAAGTACACCTTGCTGGTGGGCTACTTCTCATCCTTGGGCAAAGGAAAGAGGCCTGCAGGGGTAATTTCTTCAAGGTTGATGCCACTCTTTGTCAAACGTGAGTTTGGGGTTTCTCAGGCTCTTTTGGGAAGAACTGCAGGTCCCTCTGCAGTAGCTTTGTCTGCATCCCTTTTCCTGCCATTCTGATTCCAAGTTCTTTCCATCTTCAAGGATTCCTCTGATTTCTGATCTGCTGATGGTCACTTTTGTTGTTTTCAGTGCTGGTACGGGATGTTCTTTTAAAATTGCATTTTATGTCATTTCAAACATTTGGGTGAAGAAGAAGAGTGTTAAGGTTAACTTTCAAGGAGATAAAGTCATGGCTTGTATACCAATATAAAATGAATACATATCACAGATTTTTTGACTTCCTGAATGTTATTTTGAATAACAGGGTGAGTGTGGTACCATTTACTAAAATAAAAAATATTGGGGAATGAACAATCAGATTTGGGGGGAAGTGTCAAAGAATTATCAAGAAATCATTCTTGAACTTGCTAGTCATATGATCTATGATTAACCCATATTCAAATGATTAGTTGGCTATTGAATATATTTTACTTGGAGTTTGTAAATTTCTTGGATCTATTGGTGTTTTTCATCGAATTTGGGAAATGTTCAATCATTATCTCTTCAAATGTTCATTCACTTCCATCATCTCTCTCCTCTTCTGGAACTCCTATTACTGTACCTAAATGTTATAATTCTTGATATTATTCCACAAGCCATCAAGCTTCTGTTAATTTTTTAAAATTTTTAAAAGTTTTTGTATAAGTTTGGAAATTTCTATTTATCGGGTCCTCATTTTCCCTGATACTTTTCTTCTGAAAGCCCTTCCAATTTTAATTTTTTTTTTTTTTGAGACAGAGTCTCGCTTTGTTGCCCAGGCTAGAGTGAGTGCCATGGATTCAGCCTAGCTCATAACAACCTCAAACTCCTGGGCTCAAGTAATCCTGCCTCAGCCTCCCGAGTAGCTGGGACTACAGGCATGCGCCACCATGCCTGGCTAATTTTTTCTATATATATTAGTTGGCCAATTAATTTCTTTCTCTTTATAGTAGAGATGGGGTCTCGCTCTTGCTTGGGCTGGTTTTGAACTCCTGACCTTGAGCAATCCGCCCGCCTCGGCATCCCAGAGTGCTAGAATTACAGGCGTGAGCCACCGCGTCTGGCCCCATTTTGGCTATCGTATTTTTCAGTTCTAAGATATCTATTTGGTTCATTTTTTAGTTTCTGTATATTTTCTGAAATTTCCTATATCTTTACTCATTATATCCATTTTAAAAATGTTTATATTTTTTATTTCAAAATAATATGGGGGTACAAATGCTTCTGGTTACATGGATTGCTTTTGGTATGCTTGAATTGGTGTTATAAGTGTGCCCATCACCCTGATATTATTCATTGAACCTGTTAGGTAGGTTTTTGCCCATCCCCCCCACTTGATTTCCACTGAGTTTTACTTCTATCTGTGCACATGTGTGCTCATTGGTGAGTTCTAATTCAATAGTGAGTACACGTGGTGTTTGTTTTTCTGTTCTTTAACTACTTCACTTGGGATAATGGTCTCCAGTTCCATCCAAATTGTTGCAAAAGGCCTTAATTCATCCTTCCTCATGGCTAAGTAGTATTCCGTAGTATACATACTATGGATGTATATCACCTAGATTAACAGTGTATATCACCTAGATTAATAAAGTCTAGGTCTTCTCTAGGTCTTTTTACCCCACCATATGTTGACAGGAAAAAAAATCAAACTCTGCCAAAATATTTAAAGAGGTTTATTCTGAGCTATTATGAGTGACCATGGCCTAGGAGACATAGTCTCAAAAGGTCCTGAGAAAATGTGGCTGAGGTGGCCAAGTTACAGTTAATCAGATTTTGTTAATCCACTTATGAATTGATGGGCACTGGGTTGATTCCACATCTTTGCAATTGTGAATTAGGCTGCAACAAACATTCGAGTGCAGGTGTCTTTTTGATAAAATGACTCTTTTCCTTTGGGTAAATATCTAGTAGTGGGATTGCTAGATCAAATTGTAGGTCTACTTTTGGTTCTTTGAGCGATCTCCGTAATGTTTTCCAAAGAGGCTGAACTAATGTGCAGTTGCACCAATAGTGTATAAGTGTTCCATATTACAGATTTTTATTTTATTTATTGATTAATGAGTAAATTAGTATATGTTAAAATTGGTTCAAAAAAGAATTCAAAGAACAGACACATATATAGGTAATTGGAAATGCTGTTAGAGACAAAACTTGTCAATATCCATGGGACAAAAAAAATGTCACATTTGGAAATATCTTTTCTGTAATGGGTTTATCAATTGTATCTCCACGAGAAAAATTTCATTTGCGTCTCTTTAGATAAGAGTAATTTGTTCAGCTCTCAGTTTTTTATAACTTAACAAAGTTATGAAAGAATTCAGTGACAATGAAAGACAAAGATAACTAGAAGGTTGCATTAGACAGGATACTTAGTAATTTTTGTTTTAATGCTGTTCACATTTTTTTCTGACACTTTATTTGTGAAGTTATTGTTCCCCTTTTTTCATTCTCATCAAGCTTTTGTTCCTTCCTCCTGTGATACCAAAATGACCCTTTTCAAGATTAACAATGAATCATCACATTGGCTTCTTTCACTTGGTAGTATGATTTAAGATTCCTCCATGTCTTTTCATGGCTTAATAGCTCATTTCTTTTTGTTACTGAGTAATATTCCATTGTCTGGATGTACCACAGTTTGTTTATTCACCTACTAGAGGACATCTTGGTTGCTTCCAATTTTGGGCAATTATGAGTAAAGCTGCTGTAAACAACTGTGTGCAAGTTTTTGGGTGGACATAGTTTGCAACTGCTTTGGGTAAGGAGCACAATTTCTAGACCACATGGTAAGTATATGTTTAGTTTTCTAAGAAACTGCCAAGATGTATTCCAAAGTGGCTATACAATTTGGCATTCCCACCAGCAATGAATGAGCATTCCTATTGTCCTATATCCTCACCAGCATCTGGTTGTCAGTGTTCCAGATTTAGCCCATTCTAATGAGTATGTAGTAATATCTCTTCGCTATTTTAATTTGCATTTCCTGATGACGTATGATGTGGAGCATCTTTTCATATGCTTGCTTGCCATCTGCATATCTTCTTTGGTGAGGTGTTGTTGAGGTCTTTGGCTGGCTTGTGGTTTCTTTGACCATAAAACTCTCATGCAAATTTAGTAAATTTCCAGGTAGTTCTATGTGCAAGTAGCCATAGCCAAGGTCTTGTCTAGACATAAGTTTAAGGTTAAAGGCTGTAAGTGGTTTTTAAAAATAGATTTAGGGGATGCATGTGCATATTTATTACAT
Source organism: Mirza zaza (assembly GCA_008750895.1). Taxonomy (NCBI): domain Eukaryota; kingdom Metazoa; phylum Chordata; class Mammalia; order Primates; family Cheirogaleidae; genus Mirza; species Mirza zaza. Next base: position 51,691 of record VSMD01096436.1, read on the forward strand.
GAATATATTGCAAAGTGGGTGAAGTCTAGGCTTTTGTGTAACCCTCACCTGATTAGTGTACATAGTACCCATTGGGTAATTTATCATTCCGCACACCACCCTCCTGCCCTTCTAATGTCTATTAATCCACTTTCCATGTCCATGTGTATTCATTATTTAGCTCCCATTTATAAGTGAGAACACGTGGTGTTTGACTTTCGGTTTCTGAGTTATTTCACTTAAGATAATAGCCTTCAGTTCCATTGATGTGCTGCAAAAAACATGATTTCATTTTTTTTATGGCTGAGTAGTTTTCCATGGTATGTATATACCACATTTTCTTTATCCAATCATTGGTTAATGGACACTTAAGTTGATTCACATCTTTGCTATTGTGAATTGTGCTGTGGTAAAAATACAAGTACAGGTATCTTTTTGATATAATAATTTGTTTTCCCTTGGGTAGATATCCAGTAGTGGGGTTGCTGGATAGAATGGTAGTTCTATTTTTGGTTATTTGAGAAATATCCATAGAGGTTGTACTAATTTACATTCCTACCAACCATGTATAAGCATTCCCTTTTTTCTGCATCCTCATCAACATCTGTTGATGCATCTTTTTTTTTTTTTTTTAGTTAGTAAAAACCACTGATTTAATAAATAATGCGCTGTCTCCATGCAGGCTGCCCCCTGTAGGTCCCAGAGCTGGCCAGAGGGACGGAGAGGTGGGGGACCCCAGAGGACCACCCTGTGGGTCCCAGGCGGGAGGATCAGGTGAGTGACCTACTGCTACTGTGTCCCCAGAATCCCCCTCTGGGGCGAGTGCATTGCAGGAGGAGCAGGGGGGGGCCAAGTCACATAAAGACAGTGTTCAGGCACGTGCCTGATCATTTTAGTAATGATCATTCTGACTGGTGTAAAATGGTATATTATTGTGGTTTTAATTTGCATTTCTCTGATGATTAGTGATGTTGAACATTTTTTGTATGTTTGTTGGCTGTTTGTGTGTCTTCTTTTGAAAAATGTCTGTTCATGTCATTTTTAATGTTTTTTTCCCTGTTGAGTTGTTAGAGTTCCTTGTAGATTTTGTATATTAGTCTTTTGTCAGATATTTTTTGAATTAAAATAGACAAATAGTCCCATTAGTCTATTTTTGTTTTTGTTTCATTTGCTTTTGAGGTCCTAGTCATAATTTCTTTGCCTAGGCCAATGTCCAGAAAAGTTTTTCCTAGGTTTTCATTGAGAATTTTTATAGTTTTAGGGGAGACTCCAGGTTTTTATTTACTGGTCTCTGGGTTTTGACCTTCTCCTCTTTCTCAATTTAATGCTGCCTCTCTGAAGGCTGTATGAAACAATGGGTTTGAGTAGGAAGGCAACACTTAATCTGGTCTCTACCAGTAGGATTTTATGACCTTTTTTTTTTTTTTTAGATTTTATGACCTTTATGTGACTCTATGGCAAAGCATAGAGTCACCTCTTGTTAAAGGTGCAGTTTTGAAGTCTATTCTAGGTTTATTAGTTCCAGGTACACAATTGTGTATTATAATAGTTAAGATTTGGTTCAGCTGAGAATAACAGAAAACACCCAAATGCTACTGACTTACACAAGATAGAAAATTATTTTTCTCTGCTCTGCCCACGAAGTCCTAAGGGACTAAGGCTCTTTCCTGCTCACTGGTACGCTGTCCCTAGGGCATGTCCCTAGGGCACTTTGTCCACATGAACTCCAGCCCTCATATCCCTATCTTAGGGACCTGGATAGAGGGACACACAAGGAAGAAAAGAGACAGAGGTACATGCAAACTAAGGTTCCTACATGTTACATGACATTCTCATTTGCATCTGATTAGCCAGAATTTAATCAAAAGGCTGAGTAAGGAGAGGAGAATGAATAGGTATTGAAAGTCACTTTTACCATAATGGCCTGTTCAATCAACACTACTTAGCTTATATTCTTTCTATGGCACCTCCTTTCTTATTGCAATATTAAGGTGACTTTTCAAATGTCGGTCAATGACATTGTAAGCCACTGTGGAAGTTAAGACAGTTAGGAATTCACATTCCAAAACTCCATGGCTTCCGAGATTAACATCACAAAATGGAAAAACAAATTTACTACTGGTTTTCTCATTTTTCAGCAACTTTCCTTGGCAAGAGCCCCACCCAAATCAATCTTAACATGAAATGGTTTGCCCCAGTCATGTTAGAAAACTAAGGCTGGGACCTGGTACTTTAGGTACCTAAACTAACTCTCTTTCTACTGTATCATTATGTGAATACCATATTTATACATAGAGACATAGCCTTGAAGGACTATATTTTCAAATTGATAGAAAATCATGGAACATTATTCTATAAGAAATTAATGGATATGCCACAGAAAGGGGAATATTTTACTCAAATTTGAGAAAAATTGGTTGCACAAAGAAAACTGCATATCTTCACTGCAGGACGTCTCAAGGTCTTTAATATGCCAATGTGCATTGTGAATCTTTAAGACAGAGATTTATTTTGCCAACTTATTTTGCTAATGAATGCTTTATTTCACCCCATACCCTAATAACATCTCTCAGAAAAGTCTGTTATGGAATATAATTTGAAAAATTCTCAAATATTTCAGGAGACACTAATTTATAATGCCTGATGTTTTGGAGCCTGCAGTGAATAAAATAGCTCCTTATCTCAATAACAAACAATCTAACTGGGGAAAGAAACCACGAATATGTACATGAAAACTAAAATTAAATTATGTGAATTCATGTAACATTTAACAATTATCTAATTAATACCTCTAAAATGACAATTGCTGCTCCAGGTCCTAGGGATAAAACTGAACAACACAAATGAGATCCTTCTCCTTAGTTTACTTCTAAGTGAATAATATAGCAACCCAAAAGGATCCTCAGTTTTGACCAATAGTTGTCAAATGAATGACATAATTCTAAATCTGTGGGCCATATGTCCTAGTGGCTGCACAATTATTATGTGGGATTCATGAGTGACTTTAAATGTTTACCAAGCACTGTCTGCAGACTGAATAAATAAATGATGGTATAACTGTTATATTGGAATTTACCTTACTTAAATAGATGATAAATAGATACATGTTACTTAGATTGTTGAAGGGAAACGCTACAAATTCATTAAAAGGGGATCTTGTTTGATAATGGCACTTGGTTTGGGGATTAGAAATAGTAATTATTTCTGCTACAGGGTTATGTAGGGAAACACCTGAAACCTGCCCCTATCCATGAAAGGATCCTAGAAAGTGAGGCTAAGGCTGGTGAAGCAGGCCATTGTTGAGTCTACCATTGACCATGGAGGACAGTTATCTGGAGTAATAGGAAACTGTGAGTGTAAGACCAGATTCAGCGGTGTGCCAATGTGAAAAAGTCAAATCTGTTGATATATCCAAGGAGTAAGAGAGGGACCAGGAGAAAGAGACAATATCTCAATTGGGGTGGGGGGGGGTCCTGGTAAATTCAGGGGACAAGAATGAAGTTGGATGTGTGAGAGGAGAATGCATATTCTCCTCTTATATTTCCTATAAGTGTGACTGATATGCCCAAAACTCCTTCATATTGAGTTATTGATTTGGTTTTGCCTGAGTAAAGGCAGAATTTTGATAAGACAGACTGGGCCTTTATAGCAATTGTATTCACACACACACACACACACACACACACACACACACACACACACCATGGAGGGGTAGTATGTGAGGACTGAATGCGACCTTTTTTTCTCTTGCCCAAATTCTTCTCTGAGAGGCCTGGGGAGTCACATCTTACCAACCATAAAATCTCATTAAATGGGTTTTTTGTTAACTTGGTATAACGTAGTTTACCTTCCAACCTGATTCTGGTATAGCATCACATGACAGATAGAAGATTCCCCCTTATTTTGATTTGAGCATTCCTTTCTACTGATTCTAAGTCTTTAGGCAAAGCTTAACTCTTTCAGCCAATTGTCAACTAAAGATCCTTAACGCCCACCTATGACTTGTAAGCTCCCGCTTCAAGATATTTTCAGGTCAAACCAATGTATACCTTCCATGTATTGATTATGATTTTATTTGTAATTCCTGTCCTGAATGTATATCACCAAACTGTAACTTGTCCACCTCAGCCACATTTTCTCAGGACCTCTTGAGACTGTGTCTCCTAGGCTATGGTCACTCATATTAGCTCAGAAGAAACCTCTTTAAATATTTTGGTAGAGTTCAATTTTTTTCCTGTCAACATATGGCGGGGTAAAAAGGCATAGAGGAGACCTAGACTGAGTGCCTATTGTGATCACTTCTCTGCTCTAGGTCTGTGTTCTTGTCAATAAATTTATCCCTTCCAGAACTTACCTTCTCTATCAGGTCTAGAATTCAAGCTAGATCTTGAAGGAGGGATACAATTTAGATGGTTAGACAGAAACAAGGTGAGCAAAGCTTAAAGGAAAGGAAAATTTTAGGCATGTTTGGGGGGAGCCTATTGTTTTTTTTTCTTTTTTTTTTAATTTCAGCATATTATGGGGGTACAGATTTTAAAGTTTCAATAAATGCCCTTTCCCCCCCACCCCCACAAGTCTGAGTTTCCAGCATGACCATCCCCCAGATGGTGCACATTTCACTCATTATGTATGTATATACCCGCCCTCCTCCCCCCTGCCCAATACCCTATTACTGTAGTACCTATGTGTCCACTTAGGTGTTGCTCAGTTAATACCAGTTTGCTGGTGAATATATGTGGTGCTTGTTTTTCCATTCTTGGGATACTTCACTTAGTAGTATGGGTTCCAGCTCTAACCAGGAAAATATAAGATGTGCTATATCACCGTTGTTTCTTAGAGCTGAATAGTACTCCATGGTATACATATACCACATTTTAT